>UYYA01004519.1:0-94955 GCA_900624975.1 Angiostrongylus costaricensis | reverse complement strand
CAGTGGAGCACCGCTCGAATGAGGCAGTCTCAATCGCGACACTTTTTTATATAGGGCGGTTGTTGACTGATTGTCGACTGGCAATGATTTCTTTATGTCAACAATACACCCAGCAGCAATCCATCCTGGTGGTCCGTGGACAACGATTCGGATCATCGGCTCTGAGGAAGACGAAGACGTCGAAACGTTACCCGAATAAATATGTGGTAGCAAGCTCGTGTTGGTTTAACAATGAAACAAGGTACATTTAGGACTCAAACTTAAACTGCATCATGCTTAACTGGCAAATATGTCCTTTTCCGAGATAGCAAAACTGACGCGAATAATTCTTTCTACTTCTGTTCAGCAAACACGAGGTGTTATTTTATTTCTTTATTTACGTACAAGCCGACGTTTCGGCGGATTTCGCCTTCCTCAGAGCCTGGAAAGGTCAAGTTGACTGCAATCTACACGGCCAAACATCTCCATAACCAAACAGAAAAAATGCTGAGCCAAAATTTCAATCACATTGAGCACACAGTCTTTGCACACTCACCGCTTTCCATGAGTATTCCAGTATGTCACGTGGAGACCAACCGCTCAGAGTTCACACGGAATCGTATTGTGCCCATCTCATCAAAATAACAGGCTTGTATACTATCCAATATCACGCGTGATAATGAGGCATTCCTCCCTGCGGTTCATTTTCGGATTCTTGGAATTAAACTGGAATACCTCTAGAGTTTTGCGCGCTTGTGTTCTCTATTCTTGCGCGAGGATCGTAACCCCTACTTCAAAATCTCCGTTATGTCTCTGTGTCCTAAGCGTGCCTAGTGGAGTATATGGCTAACGTTTGCCGACTAGGTGTTCTTTTATACGTACGCAGAGTGGTCTACCCGTTTCGTCAACGTATTCGTCCCCGCACGCTTTACAAGAGATCAGATAGACTGTACCCGAACTCATGCAGTCACCGTCTCTACCATTGGGGCAAATTATGCAATTTTGCGTTGCACATAAACGGTCGTATAGGCGGTTACGAACTAGTTGGCGTCTTAGATTACTCGGTGGCATTTCAGTTATCGTTACCAAATTATCTAGACCTGCCCTTCTTAAACAGCGTTTTAAAGCTGCATTTACTTCATTTGAAATCAAGGGCGGTATAAACGGGACCTTCGTTAAAGTTACCGTTGGGGTACCTGTGGTTTCCTCTACACCTATCTCGAGCTACAGTTTCGTAGCCATTAAAAATGGCTATTTGCCGCGCCAAGTTCCGGGACTCCTCTCTCTACTCTCTTCCTGTGCACACAGTTGTTCGATACATGTTTGTTATAAGAGAGGGGTGAGAGGAGAGGTAATGAGCCAAGATGTTTTTACTACTTGGCTTTCAATACCATTTCGTAATGTAGCCGTTTTCTGATAGGTTAATTTGCACGTTCAGAAATGGAAACCAGTTTTCTTTTGATTTCTCCCGGGTGAATTTAAAATACTCTGACCGTTCGTTCAACAACTCGAAACATCTGTCAATTTCTTCTTGTGTTGATCCGTTTCTTCGTGTTTGCTGAACAGAAGTGGAAAGAATTGTTCAATCAATGCCGAGGTCAGTAGAAAGTCGGACGTGGGAGTTACTTACTTGATACTTGAACGGCTCACCTTCACTAGTTGTGCGGGCCCCAGCATAATCACTATTTCTCAGAGATTTGCTAGCTAAGCCATTGTGGTTCCCTGGAATCCTGAGGCCAGCCTGGTCAAAGTCTGCCCCAAATCTTCACCACCACAGGTAGTCGCAGTCTTTGTCGATCAGGGAGAGATTTGCCATCACGCGACTAGTTTGATGCCAGGATGGTGGCGGATCCTGATATTGGTCTAGTGTTAGCTGGGCTTCCTGATGGAAACGCCGGACTCCTCAGCGTGGGCGACCCTCCCGGAAGGACGAATTCCCCCGCTGTACATCTCAGTCCGACACCCAGGAACACTTCCTAGCCACGATGAGGCGGTAAACCGTTGCTAGGATGGATTCTAAAAGGATAGCAAAACAGTGCCCACAAAATGACAAATTAAATGTTTTTCTCCCTGTAGCCTGTCTTTTTATCCTCTGAGAAACAGGAGGTTAAGTTGATCTGAAGTGCGAAGGTGGAAATACTGACATGTTGAGCGCAAATATTTATTATGTGCATACCACTACACTGCATTTCGCAGCACATTTGCTACCAAGTTGATTTATCCTACTTGGAATGCAGTGATGACTTGTATAGCAAAATCCTTCTTCCGTCACAGCCCTTCCTCTAAATTGTCCTCTTCAGTTTATGCTATTCATATCAATACTAGTTGCCTTGCTTCCAGAGAAGAAATCATGTGCCGCAGTGGCAAAAATGAAGCGAATAGTGGCCTTGAGATATGTATTAAACATAAGCTCTCATAAGTCTAGTTAACTACTGTGGACACCATTATCTGGAACTGCATCTACGACAACATCTCGTGTGCAGTGGTTTATCGGACTTGACAACGTTTGAAATCATGCGTTCGGGACACGGGTCATTTTAGTTGCCTACAGGGCAGAGTTAATTTCATAATAATGGCCGTTCTTCTCTTCACATAATTCGTTTGACAGTCTTCTGTCGAGGTTTTTCTTTTCTCATATTCTGTAGGGCGCATGTGTCGCGGTGGTCGGAGGCGCCTTGCAACACACACGTGGATTCGATCCTTGCGCCCATGGTCCATCGAGTCTGCCATCCCTCAGGGGTTGGTAAATTGGCACCAGACTTGTCTGTAAGGATAGCAGCACTGGCTCGATACACCGCAAATCATTGTAAAGGCCAGACATGCATTCAATCACCACCAAACGATGCTTAATGAAGTAGAATGCATGGCGCATCCTTCACATACTGATCAACGCCAAGAGTTTTACCCTTTTTATCTATATTCTTTCGTCTTTCAGATGAAAACTATTTTTAACTGGCGGAAGTTCAGTTCTTTCAACTGTTGCGATAATTTTTAGAGGGTGAGCTTTTATTACCGTCTTCAGATCTTCCACGAACTGCTGATGGTGTTCCATACGATCTTCATTGTCATGACTCATATCTCTGGTATGAAACATTTCGAAAAATCTGCACACTGTTCATTAGAATATCGATCTCTCGGTCCCATGCTTAATAACATTTCGAGATGCATTTGAAGCAGTGCGACCATGTTCGAAACTCGTGGAACGACACATTCGAATGTGCTGTTGCTTTTCGAACGTTATTCTTCTTCGGATTTTCCAGGATATGCTCTCCTCATTGGATATATTCGGGGTTTCCAGCATTTTGGAAAACAATCATTTCACTAATGAATCCGTGCCTCATTATTTTGGCCGCTTTTTCACTTTTGTTCTTGTCCACCTTTATTTGAAAAAGTGCTAGATAGTGAGAACTCTCTAACTACGCTCTGTAATTGCCTTACTACTCATCTTCATAAGGTGTGCATGAGGTGTCATGCAGATGGATAACGTCATTGTGCTTGTGGAATTGTCTCTGAACGTTATGGACAAACTTCTCAACATTCGAAAGGGTAAACAGTGGTACTTTACATTTATATCGTTTGGCAAGATTTCATATAAAAGGCTCCTTCCATATATCATCAATACCAGGAAATTGTTTTGTAGGTGTCATTTATGGAGCAGTTCAGTTCTGAATCGTGGGAACCCATGACCCTTACAGTATTCTTGACGTAGCTGACTCAGTCCTCATCTCTAATGACGTTTAGCAGTTCGTTTCAGGATGTGGATATGGATATATGTAAATGGAGCAGCACTAATTCTTAGACATTCTCAAGACATTGCTTATCGGTGCGGATGAGAACTCCATACCGAATCGTCAGTTTTCGTTTGTTTACTTTACGAGTAATTATAGAAGGTTTCGATGAACTTCCTATTCAGTCTAGTCATTTGAATATTCCTCATTCCTAGATTGCTTCATTATTCATTCATTAACATTCTTTTTATGTTCGTTTCCGCTGCGTAATTTCGGCTTACCTTTGTCGTTTACTCTAAAAGACGAGCACTGTAGCCTTCCTATTATTCAGCAGTCTCCTACTTAGTCATGTAGATTCATATGACGATTGAAAGATCTCACTGAATCATAAACGAATATTTTAAACGGCTATCTCCGTGATTCCCGCGAATAATCATGCAGAAAACAGCACAATTTCCTTTCACTTGGTTGGGCAAGATCTTATTTCCACGAAAAATCGAAGGTGCTGCTAAAGCGCTCAACTCGTCATCACTAGCAAATCAGAGATTACTTTGTTGCCAGGATGGCAATGATTCTTGATAGAAACTTGCTCATATCTGCGCCTTCGGATAGAAATGTTAAAGTCGTTCTCAGCTCGGAAAACTCTATCAGCGAAGTGAACGTGCGATGTACATTGCAGTTCAGCACACAGGAACACCCTTGAGAAACAATGAGCCAAAAACTCTCAGGTAATACGAAAGACTCGCATGGTGTGGTGGTGAACGCGTTAACCCCAGAAAGAGTAATATTGCGTTCATTCCCTACCGCATACAGCTGCGGTCCGGAGTTTTGTGGATATCTCAGCATCATTGTGGTTGTCAGGTGAAAATTGAAAGCTACGGTAGACTTGACACTGTAGATTCTAAACTTTACCATAACAGTTTTCATATAGCATTGGCAATGTTCGATGAATTAGCGCAATTTGATAAAAAAAACACTTTGAGAACTAGACCTTTCTCTATACGTTATGCCAATCACGTGAATTTTGCCAGAAAAGGCATGTTTTTCGGCGTTTTTAGTTCATCAGCCTACCTAAGTAAAATGAGAAAAAGAACACTCGTTTTCCTAATTCAATGGTTTTCTTCAACAAGCAGACACGAGGTTGTTATTATAGAATTTATTAGGATACAATAGCTGACGTTTCGACGGTTTCGCCTTCTTCAGAGCCTGGAAAGGCCAAATTGAGATACGATCTACCCAGCCAAACACTTTCATAACCCCAGCAGGTAAAAGTTAACAAATAAATTTGCATTCGCATAAGAAACAGCTTTATTTAAACACCTACCGCTTATTTGTTGTAAGTAAAGTTAGGTTGATAGCAGCCGCGCAGAGTAATACATGGGCGGGGATTGTGGTCTCTGGTCCTTGGATAAGCCTGAGGAAAAAAAGGGAAAAAAATCCTGGGAGAAAAAGGAAAAAAACGAAATCACATCAAACACATCTGCTGTCGAGAAACTAGCTTCGTCGCGAAATTGTTAGACAAACATATCTCATTCGATGTTTTTCTTCAATAAGCGGACACAAGGCTCAGACAAGAGGAGCAGACAAACCTCGGGTCTGCTTATTGAAGAAAAACATCGAATTATCAATCGGCGCCGAGGTTAACAGAAAGTCGGTCTTGGGAACTGCTAGGTTTCCCTAATTCCCATTACAAGGTTTCCGCAAGCCATAACATCGAATGTTCAATGAATTAGCATATGGTAAAATGATTTACACTGGGTTCGCAATCAGCAAGAGTGATCTGTTACACTACGCCGCTGACGCATCGGCGCCACACCAGCATCGCTACGTTACGAAAAACTTCTGAATGTGAATGAAACAAAAGATGTTCTTCTGCTCACTACGTGTCTGTTCATTGATGTTTTCATGCCCCAAGTAGCAAATGTTTTTTCGCTTCATAACGCGAATCAGCTTACCTAAGTAAAATGAGAGAGAAGCTCATACTTAAGCAGTTAACATCTCTTGCTAGCAGATTCGTGTCGATCGTCCTTTATGAAGACATGTGGAGGATTCAGCCTTTTTTTGTGAATTTCATGACGAATGGTCAACTACAGAACGATGTGGGTAGTGTTGCATTTAACATCACATGAGTAGGGATTGCCGGGTAACTGTGATGTTTACTCAGAAAGGGTAAGGTTACAGGCGGGTAGTGTGACCTTCATGTAAGTGACGCTCAGTCAACGAAATCATCATCATCATCATCACCAGCACCACCACCATGTACTGTCGCGCTCCCTAACTGGGCCTACTTACTTGCACTCTCGCTACACCGTTTTCTGGTATTATGCTCTTTTTCGCTCGGTTTCAGTCCTCGTTAATGGACGACCGATGACCGGTTTCACGACAACAGCTAGAGTTCGATACGTCAACCTGCGGCCGATCCATGCTGTCGCTTCCTGCGTCTCTGCTTCACTTCGGCACCGCCTCTTGGGCTCACAATCCGTAGCGTCCGCCGAGCTTCTTCTATGCTTCGCGTTGTCTTTCCTGTTCAATAGCACTAGCTGGTGTATCTTATTCATGGACAGATAGCGATAGCTTAAGAATAAATCGCTAACCAATTTTTACTCTTTTCATTGACAATGTAGTCACGTTTTATTTTCTGTCTATTGTTTTCTTTTTCATAGCAAGGTATGATGTAGAATGGAACCACAATGATGCTAAGATATTTGCAAAGCTTCGTACCACAGGTGTATGCGTTGGGGATCGAACCCGGCTCTATTATTACCCTTTGGGGAGCTAACGCGTTCATAGTTCCATTGACAGTTCTAGAGATCTGAGTGTTAAAGGAAATTCTGATACAGAATTTTTGTGATGAGGAATTGTCTACATCGAAAGTCTTCTTATGAAAAATCCGATCATTTCCTAGAATGAGAATGTTAGCAGAAAGCCATTTGACTGTAATTTTTTTCAGTTCAACTGAAGCTGTGATGAATTTTTCGATTACTTATTGTAAAACGTTCCTCATGTCATTGCCATTCTAGGTTTTGGATTTACATCCTTAACTGCGCACGTGTAAGGATGAAGGATGTGAGGATGAAAATGAAATGAAATGAGGAATGAAAGTATTTGTGAAGATTCCATTTTGCTACCAGCGCTTCACTCAAACGTCTTCCTATTTGTGAGGAAAGCTACTGGTTGCATTGATTGAAATCTTGTTGTCATTATTAAGCTGTTTCCTAAAACGATAGTGACATTGAGAGGTGGTTTGGTAACGATTTTCGGTTTCTTACTATTAAGTGAGACCTATAATCCCCGCTAAGCTCGGTTTAGTCCTTCGAGGCTATTCAAGGACACTTTTAGGCTATTCAGCTTACACGAAGCTGATACAAAATAGAATAAATCAAAAAAGAATAGTATAGAACAATAGAATAGTTTAAAAGAGATCAACAGAATAGCACTATAATAGATGTTACAGCAATTTTTCTTCCGTTCGCTAACTCTGACATCAAACCTTCGGTGATGGAACGAACAAGAACGATTTGAGATGTTCAGTTGTCACGTCAGTACAGTTGTAGAAACGACGATTATCATGATGGAAATGTCACATGACAGCAAATCGGCAGTTTCTTCCTGGGATTTTTCCAGACAGGACCTAGTTGACAGTGCTAAAAACGCTTCTCAACATGCAAATGATTGTAGTCTTCTATCCACCTAGCGCTCTCCAATTTGATTTCACTCCTCTTTGAGCCATATCGACAACATCGGATTATCACTGTACTCGCTACCGGTTTTCTTCTTTCACCGATGTCATAGTAATCCATCCATTTTACGGTTTCAGTGCGAACTATTGTGATTGTTGGAAGTTTTTACGTTTTTTCTTATACGTGTCCGATTCAATGATTCAGGATTGATTCACTTGGGTTACCCTGCCACAGTACACATATCATTGCGTTTGCTTTCTCACATGCCACGAAACTATTCTAGCACTATCACTCATTTTTCTATACTTTTCTCTAAAGAGATTTTTTACAAAAAAAACTTATTTTTGCATAGTAATATTTCGAAACCGACATTCCTTTAACCTCGGTGTGACCAATCAATATGTATTCTTTGATCAGGTTTCTGGTTCTTATTTTTGCAATTCAGAATGTTTCCGTAGTCTCTGCTCTGCTATGTCCTTTACACACTTCGTTTCTTCTCGAGTTCGGCTTGAGTTCACATCGAAATTTCTGGTCTCTCATCGTTGTTGGTTCTCGTGATATTTTCTCCCATCGGTTTAAGTTTTGAGTCGTCTAGATAGCGCTGGGCAGCGTGTTCTAAGCTTTCCATTTCGATGAGAGTTATGCCAACACTACACCAAAATTGCAAATGTATCGTTGTTTTTTAACGTTCTCGATTTCGTTTAGAAGTGGTTTAAACAGTGCCCCAGCGTGTGCACAATGTTTTGATTCATTAGGTGATTTCTGCTCGCCCATCTCTCCAACATTCTACCCAGTTATCACGACTAGACAGACTTTGGGTGTCGTGTCTAGGCTTGTACTATAGGTCTATCATTCCAGCAGATTATCCGAAGATGAGAGCGAGTTCTTGATTGTCGTCCACAAATGCAAGTATTCAAGTAATACAGCTAAAAGTAAACCGTTGCCAATCGCCGTCATATTAGAGGATCTTTATATAGCTATAGCTATAGCTAGCTGAGAGACGTGCGAAACAAAGGACCCGCATGGTGTGGTGGTGAACGCGTTACTCCCCGGAAAGGATAATAGCGCGTTCGTTCCCCACCATAGACACCTGCGGTCCAGAGTTTTGCAAATATCTCAGCAACGTTGTGGTTGTATTAGAGGATCTTTGTTGGCGAGAAGCAGAACCTCCCCTCGGTTAACAAAAATGAGCTACTACGCCATGTTACTTCTTAGACTTGAATATTTATTCGGTTCTGCACGTTTCTTCATTAGGAATTTGGCCCACAGCCTCGTTCTGGTTAGGTTTCAAAATTTGAGATCGAATATGCGAAGGAGTAAAACTCAGTCAAAGAACCGTTAGACGTTCAGAGCGATCCACGAGTTGTTTTTGATCCAATATCCATAACTAAAAGGTGCTTTTACCCATAGATAATGTTGGTTTAAGAGTCATTAAATAACTTACTGATCCAGAGTTTTCCTTAATCGGCGTGTGTAGCGCAGTGGTAAGAGGTGCACGGATGCTCTTTAGTTCCATCAGTCATGCTCCTCATCTCAACCAAAACCGCCATCCCATCGTGCTGAGCAAATCGGTACCTACTTGCTCGGGAGGATAAAAGTATTGACTATTAGCTAAGCATGCATTCATTCATCATGATAGTGCTTAACGGAGTCGAGTGTATGTAGCATCCCTAGGGAATTGGTCAACACAGAAACGTTTTCTCGTTATCCTTTACTTTGTTATCGACTGAATGGCGTCTGTTCTACTCAGGGTTAATCAATATGCTGTCCTCATTTGGATAAACGACTTCCAACCGTAATTACGTACCCGACAAACATCATTGGCGCTCATCCAAGCAAAGAGCGAACGAGCGGCGCGATGACTCTGGGATATCGATCAGACCAGTTGCGCTCCATTTCTACTTGCCGACCCGCACGGAATAGATATTGCACATCTTGTCTGGCGGGAAAATCCTTAGAACGAGAAATGAGACCACTTTCCTCAAGGTGGTTCTATTTATAAAAATTATCATATTCGTTAAGAACATATTGATCCTGAATTACATCCATTTTTCGACGTTTGGATTAATCTTCAGTCGTTAACGTTTTTGAGTCGTTGTGTAAATATTCGAGATAGATAATGAACCTTAGATTCTAGCAGCAAATTAACAGCAAGTACGAATATTGTAGCGCAGTGGTCGGAGGCGCTCTGTAACACACCTGGGATCGTTCCCCTCGCCCCACCAAGCCTTCCATCACTCCGGGATCGGTAAATTGATACCAGACTTGTCAGGGACGATAGCAGCACTGGCTCGATACATCAGTAGGTCATCGCGAGTCATTACAAAGTCCAAATATGCATTCAATCACTCCAGCGATGCTTAATGAAGTTGAATGGAATGGCGCATCCGTTAGGGGTAGGTCAACGCCTAGAGCTTTATCTTTTCTTAACGAAAATTGGTGCCTATGGGAATCCAAGTACCAGTTCTTACCATCTGTTTCGGAACACGCAACGTTGTCGTTTCGAGTGCGATCGGTTGTTGATAGTAGAGTTGTTTACGGTCGGATATTTAATATGTGCTGACCTGCGTAATTCATTTATTAGTGGAAAGTAGTAGATTATGCACCTGTGCAGAACGCACTTTTATCTCAACCCTTCATTTCTATTCTGTGCCATCTACAAACTCAATGGTTTTCGAGTGACGAGGGCTGTTGCCAGTGAACTCAACTATTCGTCCTTGTTTCCCGTCAGGGTCACTCATTATGCTCCCCACATACTTCGGTAACACGAAGAACTTTGCACTTTTGTTATAAGGTCGTCTATTTCCAGTGTTTGGTGAGAAGGTAGCCGCCTTGTGGATCTTCGTGTTCCTTCATGAGATACGTTTCCTCTGGACCAAGTTTCTTGGTAGGATTATTGAAGCCGGTCACACATACTTCGACTTCCACTGAGAACCACTTGCCAGGATATTGCGCCAAACACTAGGGACTCTTGTTAAACTTGTAAAAAAAAAGAGGAAACAAAGACGAAACCAAAGCATATCGATCATATACAAAGTGCATTCTCGGCCACTACTACACCTATGTTATTGAGCTTGAATTTGTGTACAGAGAGCCTTTATTCATTATTTTGGGCGGTATTTAACAAAATACTTGGATATTTAGATGGCCCCTCTTCACTGCTTGTGCGGTCCCCAGTATAATTTCCACTTTTTCGGAACTTTGTTGGTTTACCCATTCAAGTTCCTTAGAGTTTCGAGGTCAGCTCAGCGAAAGTCTGCTCCAGATCTTCACCACCACAGGCAGTCGCAGCCCTTGTGGATCAGAGGGAGATTTGCCACCATGCGACTAGTTTGATACCAGGACTGTGGTGGATCTTGGTATTGGTTTAGTGTTAGCTGGCTTCTTGATGGAAACGTCGGACTCCTTTTCGGCTTGGGAGGCCCCGCTGTGGGAACGAATCCTTCTGTGATGTACATCGGAGCCCGACACCCAGAAGTACTTCTCACCCACAATAAGGAAAACCGATGGAAGGCAACAAACTACTAGTTTAGAAAAGCTTCATCATCTGTTATATACCATCACAAGTATCGAAAATCACGTGGTTCTATCTTGATCGACACTGGAGCGATTCATTTTTGTGCTGCCGTCGATCATTGCCAATGACATCGCATTTTCCAGTTTTTCGAGGTGATTCATACTGATGGTGGTGATTCATTCGTCACTGTTGAAGTGTGGTTCGTGTAGTTCGTGTAGTTCTCGTTCACAAACGTCACCAGTTTTACCAATATGACATCTTTTCACAACAAAACATCACTACCATCGAACATTAGTGTCATTCGATCGATATCTCCCTCATCGCATTACCGTTCGTCGTATGCTAGTGTAATCGATAATGCGTTCGCGCAAACAAAGTCTCTGCGTCGTTCTGCTGGCCATTGAGGTTTGTTGCTCAAGTCGTACATAAGTGTTGAACACGTACTAAAACACTCTGAGATTTACTTAGTAAGGAATAATGTAAAGTTTCTCGTTACTTGAGTAACACCTCGTTTTTGCTCAACGAGAATGTCGAGGATCATTTGCTCAATGCCGAGCTTAATAGAATGTGGGTCATGGGAAAATAAAGTTTATTTTTTCATTTAGTAGAATTGGTTATGCACGGGTACCTTAACCAAGAGTTGTGGTGAATTGTCTCCTTTTTTCTTTTCATTCCTTCTTTTTTTTTGGTCTGCGTCTCATTGTGTATCTTCCTCACTTCATAGCTTACATAACTTTATTGACGTTTTGGAACAAGTCCATTGATTTGCTTTTTACATGAGCCTTCGTCACATCTATTCGGGGGTCCCAACACTTCCGGCATCCGACTCGTCTTCCGAGCATTCATCCTCCTCAGTGGGAACATTTCGTTTGTTATTTCGGTTGCTCGTTAAGGATTTCGTTTTTCGTATGAATGTCGTAGAGTGTTGGTCGAGTCGACCCTCATTGCAATCTTGGAGAGAGCAAACTTAGTCGTTCTTGCGCGGAATGGTGAAGAGCGTTGGACGGGGATCGAACTAGTGCGTTTTGGTTCCTGATCTGTGGCATAACTATCCACTGCGCCACCCCCTCCCAGTTCCAATGATTACAAACGGTGTTAAAAGGTTTTCCCAGTAATGTACCCTTAAACTCCATGACTCTGCTTGCACAGCTAACGACTGTAGGAATGGCAAGGCTATGAAGTGATCCTCGCAGTATCATAATATGTTTTTGTGCCTGTGTTCAGAGAGAAGAAGGAAAACAAGGAGAAGCGACTGAGTCACAATTGAATTAACCAAGTAAAGCAGTTTTTGCATGAAGGATGACAAATTTAATGAGATTGACATGCTTATATATGAATATGAAGTGAAATGTGTCTGAAGTGAATGTTGGAAAACCTATCGTTTCCAGATACCCGGAATTTTAACTCATGACTTATTCTCGAGCCAAAAACTCTTACTAAACATTGAACATAGATGCATTTGCAGCTCCGTACATGGATACACTATCGCATATCCACTACTTGGAAATACTTATTGTTTTTGGAGAATTTGTGTTTTTATACGTATGTGTGTATGTGTGTGTGTATGTATGTGTGTGTGTTGTGTGTGTATGTGTGTATGTGTGTGTATGTATGTATGTATATATGTATGTATGTGTGTATGTGTATGTGTATGTGTGTATGTGTGTGTATGTATGTATGTATATATGTATGTATGTGTGTATGTGTATGTGTATGTGTTGTGTGTGTATGTATGTATGTGTGTGTTGTGTGTATGTATGTATGTGTGTGTTGTGTGTGTATGTATGTTTGTATGCGTCTGTGTATTTGTGTGTTGTGTGTATGTATGTATGTATGTATGTGTGTGTATGTATGTGTGTTGTGTGTGTGTATGTATGTATGTGTTGTGTGTGTATGTATGTATGTGCGTATGTGTGTGCATGTGTGTTGTGTGTGTATGTATGTGTGTGTATGTGTGTGTTGTGTGTATATATGTATGTATGTGTGCATGTGTGTGTTGTGTGTGTGTATGTATGTATGTGTGTGTGTATGTGTATGTGTGTGTGCGTGTGTGTGTTTGTGTGGGGTTTCTTTTCCTTGCTTTTTTATACATCCTCGTTGTCTCTAAGACTTCAAATAGTAACGGTGTTTTCAGTGATAAATTTATTGCCTTTTTCATGTGCACTCCTTTAGAACTCAACCTGATGTAAGTTCATATTTATTCTATCAGGTTCCTTACAGAATGTTTGCCCGTCTCTGTGCCATTGCCGTTGTCGTTATCGGCTTCGTTTTCGCTGCTGATATTCAACAAGAAACGAAGAATGCCGTCAACGAAGTCACCACCACTAAGGCGAGTGCAAGTGATTTTCGATTTTGACTAAACGTGGCGTTTTTGTAGGTTGCAGATTCTCTTCCAAAATGCTTAATCGAACACACATTGAATCTTTTAGCCTTTTTCATGATTTTCTCGACTTAAGTTGTACTAGTAGTTACTGCAAGAAATAGTGCCAAATCTAAGTACATTAACGAACTTAGTGCGAATAGATAGATAGCGCACATGTAGCGCATTGATTAAAGGTGCAATTATGAACTCGTGATTGTCGGTTCGATTCTGCGCGCGTCGATTCGGTACTCACCAAGTTCTCCATTTCCCCAGTGTAGGCGAATTGAAAGCAGGCGTCCGTGAGGTTAAAGATACTTGCTTGAAACATCAGTTGACCATTGCAATTCGTTTAATAGGCTGCATATTCATCTAATCATCTTTATAATGTTTAATAAGGTCGAATGCATGACACTGCTTTAGGAATTGGCTAGAAGCAAATCCTTGATCCGTTTGTATAATGACTAGAGTAATACGGAAAACAACCGCCACGCTTCGAATGAGGAGAAACGGGGACTTATCTACAGCAGTCCATCCATTAGCGCATTCGTGATGATGCTGGTTTTCGAGGAGGATGAAATGCCACTTGTTCAAATGCTTCTTTCTTTGGAACACGTATCATACGAAAGCAGGAATTTCATTCAAAAATTGCGCCTTATTGATGAACATTTCTAGATTTCTATGGTTGTATTATAGCTAATAATGTTTATTGGGCACGGATAGGCTAGTGATAGTAATGCTGAGTAACACATCCAAGCCCTTGTTTCCATTGTCATCGAGCAAACAAAGCGCACTATCCGCATGCTACTTCTAGTCCACAATAGCTGTAGACTGGCTGTGGTGACGACCTGCGAGTGCCGGCCATTTCTAAGATTCCAAAGGGAATGAACTTGATAAGTATTCACAAGTATTCATGAAGAAGTCGAAAGAGCAATCTAGCAACAGTTGCGACCACACACCGCATTTCAGAGGCGTTCATAAATTAGGATTAAGAAATCTGTACGAATGCAAGAAATGCAATGATTCACAGGATCGATTTTCTATTAACCTCGGCATTGGAATATGAATGCGTCGTTTTCTTGTTCAGCAATCGCGAGGTTCTTAACAGCATACATTTACTTTCATAGAGAAACACAATACAATACAACACTAGCTGACGTTTCGACAGTATCGCCTTTTTCAGAGCCTGGGAGGGTATACTGATATACAATCTACTAGACCAAACGCTTCAATACCACTTACAAATAGACGAAAAACTCTATGGTAATTACACGATCAACAACTTCTCAAAAAACTCACCGCTCCTTACGTGGCTTCCAATGGGGAAGTTTAGAACAGCTGATTATAGTCGCATATGGTTGACGACTGCACCATCCCACATCAAAAATCGATGCGAACGTACGGGATCAGGTCGCGTATGATCTCCGGGCATTCATCCCTGCTATTCTTTGTAGGGTTTTTGGCATTTATCCGCCAATTTACATCGAATCGAGAAGGATGTCGAACGATGTGATCGTAACTTCATTTTCTTTTCGGATAAAGTAAACCTCGAAACCCTACGGTAAGTAAGGCATTGACCAATTTCTTCGTAGGGTGACAAAATGGTAACCAGTTATTGGAGATGTGCGAAAAATCCTACATAACTATGCTGAAGTATGTCCGAAGTTCTAGCTTTATTGGAGTTATAACTGTAATTTCTCCTAGCGGCTTACCGCCCCGTCGAGACTCGGAGTTGTTCCTCGGTGTCGAGCTGCGAGATACAGCGTGGGGATTCATCCCCTCAGCAAAGTCTCCCAAGCTGAGAAGGAGTCCGATGTTTCCATCAAGAAGCCCAGCTAAGAGTAAACCATTACGAGGATCCATAACCGTCCTGGTACCAAACTGGTCGTATGGTGGCAAATCTCCCTCTGATCCACAAGGACGGCCACTGCAAGTGGTAGTGACGAACTGGAGAAAACCTTGATTGGGCTGACCTCGGGAGTCTAGGGAACGACAATGGTTAAGCCAGCATAACTCCGAAAAAAATGGAAGTTATGCTGGGGCCCACACAGCCAGTGAACACGAGCTATCCAAGTATCCAAGTGAGTATAACTGCCATAGTAACAACTTTATGAGGAAGAATTTCAGTTTTAAATATTACCTCTATCGTCCCTCATACCGTGAGACACTGAGTTACTCAAACGGATCACTAGCGCTGGTTCGTCCGAGAGTTACTCAACGAATTCTCCTTTTGCAGATGACTCGATAAGCGTCACATTTCTGGTACTAGGCTCCTCGCCGCAGCGGGGTACTTAACCATTATGGGTTGCGGGATATTATGGGAATCACCATTTTTTCCTTTACAAGTTGTAAAGGTATCGATAAATGATGTTCGATGTGATTTGTCAAAAACTATGTCAACTTGACTGCATGATGAAATATAATTAAAATGAAATATAGTGAAATAGCAGCGCGTTTGCGCAGCGGTTATAGTCACCCTGCAATACACATAGGATTCGCAACAGCTCAGCAGGATCGGTTCATAAGAACATATAAATAAATATATCGACTACCGAAATTTATAGAAAGTCGGTCTTTTGAGTGATTAACACACAGGTTTTTCTCGCGTCCCTAGTTCACTAATCCTTTTGTCCCTTCGGGGTCGGCACATTGGAACACGACTTGTCTGGGAGATACCTGCACTGGGTCGACACCTCAGTAGGCCACCGCGAATCATTGTGTAGCCCAGATATGCATTCAATGTCCTCTAACGATGCTCAATGAAGTCGAATGCATGACGCATCGCTCGAGGATTTGTCAACGCCGAGAGCTTCTTTTACAGTGAGATATGAAATACTTGGAATACAAATGCGTCGTTTTCTTGTTCAGCAATCGCGAGGTTTTTAAACAGCATACATTTACTTTCATAGAGAAACACAATACAATACAACACTAGCTGACGTTTCGGCAGTATCGCCTTCTTCAGAGCTTGGAAGGGTATGCTGATATACAACCTACTAGGCCAAAAGATTCATTAACACTTACACAAAGACGAAAGACTCTTTGGTAATTACATGATCAACAACTTCTCGAACAACTCACCGCTTTTTACGTGACTTCCAATGAGGAAGATTAGAACAGCTGATTATAGTCGCATATGGTTAATGACTGCGCCATCCCACATCAGAAATTGATGCGTACATACGGGGTCAGGTCGCGTATGACCTCTGGGCATTCCCTTGTTCACACAAGAAGGGTTTATGTGAATGAGGTTGGATGGAAAACTAAATATAGAGAATACTAAAGCTAAAATGGGTAAATAAATATATAAATAACAACAAATAAATATAGCCAAAGTATACAAAATTCGCGAGCAAGTTACAAGTTCTATTATTCTGCTTTTTCCCAGCTTACGATAATCAAAGGTTCATGAGCAACTCGGAAATTGTTTCCTTTGAAGCTTTTACTACAATTAGATATTATGAGGTGTGGGAAAACATCACGATTGAATTGGGATGTTAGTAGGATTAGGTCACCTGTTCATCTTAATCCACATTTTTTCATACAATTCGCGGAATTCAGTCCGTATTTCGCCCTATTCCAGATTTTTTCCTCTATTTCATGATTTTAAAGGGCGTAATTTGCTAGATTTGTAAGCACCAAAAAGGGGTTTAGAGTAGTTGTGATTATCTCAAACAATAGGACATAAAGCTACAAAGCTTTCGGTGTTGCTCAATCCCTGAGGGATGCGCCATGCATTCGACTCCATTAAGCATCGTATGGAACTGTTCGAATGCATATCTGGCCTTACAATGACTCGCGGTGGGCTACCGATGTATCGAGCCAATGCTGCTATCCTCCCAGACAAGTCTGGTACCAACTTTCTGACCCCGGAGAGACGGAAGACTTGGCGGACCATGGGAACGGGGACAGATTCCACGTGTGTATTTCAGGGCGTCTCCGACCACTGCGCCACACGCACCTGAGGAAGTAATTTTTTTTTCAAAATTTTTCGTCGTTTCCAAGATTAGCTTTTAGGATGGAGATCTGTTTTGTCCGGTACCGATCGTTGGCACAAGATGTCCAGGCTCTTCAGTTTTCCACTATTACAAATGCTGTGGTGACTTGAACAAGGATTGCTGCTTTAACTTGCAGGTACTTATCTCGATATTCAGAATTTTAGATGATGGTGCAAGTTCAGGTCTTTCCTACAAAAAAGCCGTAGGTGTACATCGCTTAAATTTTTACACTAACCTCAAATTCAAGAACTCCTAGTTGTTGAGCTATGGTATACGGCCAGAGTTCATCAGAAGAGCAGTTTCTAAACCTGGGAAGTCCGATGTTTTCTGTCTGAATTCCAGCAAATAGTAAAGCAACGTTGCTATATTCCTAACAGAAATTTAGTTGCAAAGCAGTAAATGGCTCCCAGGTTGATTGTTTTGCGGATATGGGTTGCTTTACGAGAACTTAAAGAATGAAAAGCTAATTTTATGATTAAAATCTGTCATTTCAATGCCAATAATTTTATACAACTAAATGTTTGTGAGCTCGTATATTTATGTAACCACCAAAACATCTTCGTACTTTCGAATTTCCCTTGAAAGTGATCCAAAACTTAATAGGTAGACGTGGCTGTAGTTGTGTTCCTAAACATTACAGTTTTATGAGGGTTTATTTATTTATTGGATAAATTAGAGCACACCACACGGGTACACCTCTTCTCGAACCCCTTTTTTCGACATTTTGCTCCTACTTGTGCAAATTTTGGCAAAGAACATTTGGTGAGATGATCTGAAGCATATCACCTGGAGTCCCGTCGATTGTCGAGTAACTTGAACAGGTGCCAGTAAATCTTCCATTTTTCCCTGTTGCCTGCAAGAGGAGCCCATTGGGTTCTGGTCGCTCTAGGAACTCGTTGAGCATCATATCTTTCTAGGGTTTTCGCGAAGAACTCTGACCATCGGGTCGGTGGTCTTCCTGCATTCCGTTTGTTTCCAAAATCTTCAGTTTTCCATGTTGTTGTTTTGATGGAAATCCATGCTGCAGCTTAAACTGCTACGTTGACTTCTTAATAGATAAATAAATGGATGAGGCAGTATTGAAACATCTTGGGTTATTGGCTGACTAATCTTACGGTCTACAAACTCTTGCAGTTGATATTGGTTCCTTATGGTGTATTCAATCTGCGAGATTTCGGCTCCTAGAAATGTGGTAGATGGTTGGTTGAAGTATGGTGCAAAAGATTAAAAAACTGCAAATACATTGCAGACGGGCGATACCAGCTGTGTTAATCATAAACTAGTCGTTTCTTGAAATAGTTCACTGTTCGTTGATGAGCATGCACGAGGTTGTTGCCTTATTCTTATGAAAAAGCTGACGTTTCGGTGGATTTCGCCTTCTTCAGAGTCTGGAAAGGTTAAGTTGACTGCAATCCACCCATCCAAACACTTCCATAACCGAACAGTAAAAGAGCTAGGACCAGGATTTCAATCGCACTGGTCGTGTTTTTTGGTAAGCTAATACGAGGATGCTACCAAACATTTACTCGGCTAAGGTCTCGACGTCTTTGTCTTTCTCAGAGACGATGGTCCGGGTCGATTGTCCACAGTTGTTCGTGTACTTGATATGGTGTCTTTCGTCATCGTCTCATTCATCCTCAGTGAAACGTTGCTCGAATAAGGCAACCTCACCGGACGATGCTGTTTTATACTCGACGATTGTTTTCGATAGCGATTTTCCGATGGTAATTTTTTTTCAATGGACAATCCATCCTGCAGATTCAACTCGACACGACCCCGGTGACACCACGTAGAAAGGACGAATGACTGCGGGCCATCGACTTGGATCTTCGGCTTTGAGGAAGGCGAACATGTTGAAACAATAACCAAACAACCCCGTGCTAGCTTATCGATGAAATAGGGCACATTGATTATTCATGCCGGAAGTTGTAAATGCCGGTTTACAATAGGAATGTAATTATTTGGAGTTTGGAACTTTCGATGATTCATTTTGGCGAGTCCCGTAGGCCACAGCGTGGGTGAGGATGTTTTCAGAGCATCATTCTGTCGTCCATATGTACTTTCAAATATAACTGCTTGGTGTAGGCTAACCCGCATTTTACAGACACTTCCACTCATGTTAGAGGTGATTTGTCTCAGAGGACACTTGCTTCATTCTACTCTGTCGTTCTGGTTCATCCAACACACCGTATGAGAACCTTATCCGTATTTCTCCTTAAGTATATCTTCTGGGTCTCAAATAGCGAATATTTTTAAAAGATTTTAATGCGTCATTTACAGCTCAAAAAGACGCCATGAATGGCAAATGGAAGTGTTTTATAACAAGGTTCCGAAAACACCGCTGATTTCAAAAGGGCGTCCCATTACTTTAGTTTTGTCAGTTGTCGGTGGCTTTTTTGAGAGGTGCAAATTTACAGAGGGATGTTTCCCCGTGGATCATTTCTTCTAACTGATACATCGAAAGGGTATAATTCATTTTAATGTGCAACAAATGTCGAGGTAATCGACAATTAAGAAGTGGATGTGTGGCAAAGCCTACGCCACGGGGATTTCGTAAAACGTTTTGTTTTTTTGTAAAATAATTTGGGCCTGGTGTTTAATTGGCAAATGTCGGCACTCGTGCGCTTGATCTCCTGCATGGCGACTGCTGGAGTCTTCATGTGAGTTCTGACTGTATAGCTGGAAAGGCGCTTATTCGCTTATCCTTGGTGTTGCTTTGCTTCTGCTGCGCTTTTGTTGAAGTGAAAAAGTCGGCCTCGACGGCTAAAGTGACCGTGTCGGAGGATGAACAATCGCTGTACATTGCATTTCAACACCTAAACAAAAGAACACTTTGTTTCTCTTGAAGCGGTTCATCACATCTACTTCCTAAATTTTTCTCAGTTCAATTTCTGCGCTGTTTATAGTGGGTCTCAACTCATTACCATAGGGTGATTGTTGTTTTGTCTTTCAGACATGGGTGATCGTTGTGTTGGCCGTGATCGCCGTAATCTTCGTCGCCAGTTTTGTGCTCTCAATCTGTCGCTGCCTTTTCTGTCGTCGCTAATTGCCAAATCGGGCTGGACTGCTTGTTGTTAGTCTGGATTCGATTCCTTGATGCTTCATTGCATATTCCTGTATACTCCTTGCTTATACAGCTTGTATCATATTACACTTATGCTCGAATTTTACTTACACCACACTTTGAACACAGATCTTCCAACGCGTTCGTATTTTGATGTTCAGTCTAGCATAATTGTTCTGTTTTTTCTGTTCTCTGTATTTGTTTTTTAAGTTTTGTATTTTTGCCACACATGTTTCATTCAATCGTTTTGTAACTGATGCTCAGAAAATTGATAGCGCTCCATTTGTCTGAGCCTGAATTGGGACCACCACACGCATTTACGTTTTATCTTATTCCATTGTATATGACGTTGCTTATTGTCTTATATAAACGTCCTATAAATAGACACTTTTCTGATTGGTAAACTTATGGGTCACTGCCGTTCGATCTGCCATTCAACTGAGTGAATTGCTCATGAGTGAATGGAAGAGAGAGGTAAGCAATTAGCATCGTGGATTACACTTCCCATAGGCGATACTACAATACTTCTCGTCTACCACCCGTTTTAGATAAAAATCTGAGGTCACGGTTTTCTTCAATGTGAAATTGTTTGTTTGATGATCTCACTTTTCATAAAGTGAAATAGAAGATAGAAATAAGCACATTTCCGTAATACCTTAGAGTAAGTCATTGATCTTGAAGAGTGTCATCACGAAATGTAATCTGTTTAGCCAGCTCTGATTTCGGATAGGGTTTCACTCTGGGTCGATAAATGTCGACACCTGTAAGGTTACTATCACAACTTTGCTGTTAGTACTTACTTGGTTACTTAGTTGGATCTCCTTCACTGGTTGTGCGGACCTTAGCATAAATTCATTGTTTCGGAATTTTGATGGTTTAACCACTGTGATTCCCTGGAGCCCCGAGGTCAGGCAGGCCAAAGTTTGCCCCAGGTCGTCATCACTACAGGCAGTTGCAGCCCTTGTGGATCGGAGGTAGATTTGCCACCATGCGATTTTGATACCAGTACGGTGATCGATCCTGGTATTGGTTTACTCTTAGCTAGGCTTTCTGATGGAAACGCCGGACTCAGCCTAGGAGACACCGCCAAGCGGATGAATCCCTCCGCCGTACATCGCAGTCCGGCACCCAGGAACACCTCCCATCCACGATGAGGCGGTGTATGAATCGTTGGAAGGGCTTCATGAATGTCAAGTATAATTTAAGTTTCCAGGAAATAATGTCGAATTTTACTTTGTATTTTTTAAATGGTGTATCGAAGCTCAACTAAATTTATTAGTCGGAGGAGAAACCATTAGGATTTATACATTTTTATCAAGAAGAGATAAATTTACTTGGGCCGATAGTTGTGGACACGATGACGTGAATGAAGGCAGCATTGGCTTCAGTTTCGTTCCTGAAGCATTTTTAGCACAGATAGTTACCGAGATGGTTGAAGAAGTTCCAGTCAATAGGCGAGAGATATGATGAGTATGGTGGATGGGACAGTGTTTCGTAGCCCAGCTCGTTCAACTTTTTCACCGTCACTTGTACGACAGATCACCGCGTGTTATCGCGCAGGATTCTTCCCTATCTGTTGATCAGTGCGGGGTACAGCCTGTAACGAATGGTCAGTAGAATAGAGCTCTTCAAGTAAATCTTCGGCACCAGTTAATCGCCAACTCGGGTTAGGATGCTCGACTTTCCAAGAATCGGTCACGCCGGACTTTCTGGCGTTGCCACAGATCCCAAACCTAAACTTGGGTACTTAAACTTTAGTAATAATTATAGTGTTATAACAACAACAGCGAATTGCAATACTGAAAAATATGCGAGGGCATGATGGTAGCGAGAGGTAACCCTTGATGCAACAGAGCACCTCTGCGATAGACTGATAGAGTGATATGACGTTCAACTGTGATATCCAGTACAACAGTCGTCCATAGGAGGTGGACATGTTATAATATAAGTGCAAGGTTATGATAACAATGTGATGAGGTTAACTTGTGTACAAACAGCATAAATACTAAGGTTGAAACTATGAATGATGTTCTAGGAAGGAAGGTGTTGCACTAGCAAAGAGGAACAGGAATCAATTGAGCGAAAAGTATTAAACAGGGCAAGTCACACATCACACAGATACATCAACGGCTAACGATGGATTCAGATGCCTCGGAATGGCCACCTTACCTGTACCAGATGCTGTCCCATTGGAAGTCGAGTGACTCTGGCGGACCCAAGTTTTCCAGTTTTCCCATTCGTGTGCAAAAGTAGCCCAGTGGGCTCTCCTCGCTCCAGGGACTCGTTGAGCATCATACCTTTCCCTTAGCCGCGCCGCCGAGAGCTTTTTAGCTTTATGGTATAACCTCGATAGGCCTCTCTTTTGACCTCGACGTGTTGTAGAATGGTGATATTTTGGTTGCGAAATTTTTATGTAGCGCACGAATAATCTTTACATAGTGAGTAGGGATGCCTTGGCTGCCCAATGCTTTTATAACTTTCATGACTTTTCCTATCTCAACTGAGTCAAAAGCTTTATTTTAATTCTTGAGAAAAACGGGGCGGTCTCTTGTACTCTCCCAGCACTTCACTGGGTCTTGTTATCGTCTGAGCAAGCAGGCATTCAGTACGATGGGCCACTTCCATTGAGAAGGAACTTTGTATTCTGGTAGTTAGCGTGTGAAGAGCCAAGTCAGTGTGTTTACGAGGACTGGTGGACGGTTCTTTAGGTGTTCAGATCTTACCGTGTTTGGATTTGGTATTGTTCGATTTTTTACTCACGAAACAACATGTCTGATTTCGGAAAGAAGAATGGGTGGTTCGACATGTCCATCTTGTTTTATTTTATATGAGAGCAGGAGGACGTGGTTACTGAAGAGAACCGAGTAGTAATTGTGAATGATTTTTTCCATTGCTTTTCTGGACGCTGTAACTATTCCGTCTGGGCGTCGGTGTGCAATCGTCTTGGTTCTGTATTTGGGGAAGCTTAGAGGGCCTCTGCGAATGCTTTTCTCATCCTCTGCTGCTTCAACCATAATTGCTGCTCTTCTGTCTTTAAGGTCTTCTTTTACCGCCTTTCTGCACTGTTTTAAAATGCGAACGTATGTTGGAGGTTGCCTGTAGCTCGTGCTATTCCCTGTTAGCGTATTAACTCGAGTGTTTCTGGGGACAGACGTCTCTTGGCGATTCTCAAACATTCAGCTTTCATAGCGCTAACGTGAAGGTGTTGGATGAGCTGATCGTATTCCTCGTCGATGTTATCACAAACGGCATCTTCTCAACAGCCGTCTAATGAATTGAATAAGTCCCAGTTTACGATGGTTCTAGAACTTCAGTTTTTGAATTTAGCGGCCTTTTCCTGTTTCCGCGAGAAATAGAATTTAGCACAAAGGTGACGGTGGTGTGATCTGGTGTGTAGAATTTTGGGATAACAGCTACATCGGTTAGACAAAACCTTCTGTTTACTCTGATGTGGTCTATTTCGTTATGGTACTCTCCATTGGAAGACTTCCATGTTCAGCGTTGAGGGTGGGGCTTCTGGAATTGCGAGTTACCATGAATGGTCATCGTCGTCATGATAAACTTAGACAGCCGCTTACCCTGGTTGTTCCATTCTAATCTGTGGGTCCCAATGTAGCGTTCTTAAGACGTCTTTCTGGGTCCAATCTTAGCGTTAAATGTCTATTTATGACCTGAAAGAATGTGCGGTGTTCTCTGGAAAAGCTCTAGGACCGTATAAAACGCTGCGACTTGGTCTTCGTCATAGTTCGATCTCGGTTCGTAAACAACTAAGATTATCAGAGTCGGTATTGATCTAAATCTCTTCTATCGTACACATCCGACTCGGGTGCACAGATGCATATGTGCGTACCTTATAGGTACAGATCGTCACTCTAGTCCTCTGCGATTTAGGCAGCTTAGAATGGCCCTGATATTTTAACAGGCTCTCTGTATTATTCCTACTCAACGCTGCCGTATCGGGGGCCATTTCGGGGTTAGAGGAAAGAGGCTCACTTATTTTACCGTTTTTAGCGTTTAATACCCACGTATAGCTTACTGAGTTCTGGACGGGAGGCTGGGTGTACTCTCAGCTAGCTTCCCAATCTCTCACAGAGTAGATGGGAGCTTATTTGTTGGGGGCGACTCCTAACCGCATCCTATATACTTCTGTTTTACTTGACTGTAAGCTTTTGGGCGAATTCACTTGCAGAATATAATCGGCATAAACGAGAATACACCACGTATGCATGCATGAATACGTTCTCATGAACTGAGAAAGTATTTGGCCAACTGCGCGGCAGGAAGCGGGAGTCCGTTCGCTGGATCCGTCTGCTTCTCAGGGAAAAAGGTCGCTTCTGGTTCGATATTAACCCTCTATCTGCCGCCTGGCAACGTGCCACGTTGCTTCAGGACTAAACGGCGTGAGATACCTCCATGATAGAGATCCGTGGTCTCGGAATCATGAGTGAACGAAGTAGTGTGGCAATAGTGACCTTTGTAGAGTGCCTGCAGAGTGCGCTTGTTGTCAATGTCGATGTCGATGATGCAGTAGCGTGAGAGTTAGTTAACTTCTCTTTTTATTTTTTTAAATGTTTTTAAAAATAAAAGAAAAAATAACTAACTCTCATGCTACTTCATCATCGACATCGACACTAACAACATACGCCTCTTGCAAGCACTCTTTGTATTATTTAACATTATTCTAGCAAATAGAATTCGAAGAAAGGGTGAACGGAGAAGGTCACGAGTGATAACAAGGCGATATAGAAGGGCCATGCATCTCTAGGCCTCGTCTCGAAGCAAAAGCCACTCCAATGGGCGTGACTATTTCTTAGCCATACTGCAGGTGTCAGCCACTGACGAGCTTACAAGCGCAGTTCGGGTAGCTGCGAGGCGAAATCGATGCCACCAGATAATAACGGCAAGTGCTATGACAGAATTAGATGCTTTAGATGCGAGTATAGATCTGGCTAGCAGTAAACTTAGTATAGAAAACATACAGTAATACAGAATAACTATTCGGGGAATAGTCTTGACCGTTTCATTTACTGCCTACTCTTTTTAATGGCAGGTTGCGAAATATAACTTCAATGATGCTGAGATATTTGCAAAACCCGGACCGCAGGTGTTTGCGGTGGGGAACGAATGTGCTATTGTCCTTTCCGGGGAGCAACGGGTTCACCACCGCACCATACGGGTCCTTCGTTTCGGCTATCTCTCAGCTAGTTCAATCGATCCCTGCCATCAGCAATAACCCGTCAGCGGGATTGATCCGAAAGCCCAAATCGACAACGAAACCAGTTAAGCTGCAGCTGTAGTTATAATCACGATTTAACTCATTATTTACTATCTACTCTTTTTAATGGTAGGGTATGTTGCGAAATATAACTTCTCTCAATCTCTCCGACGGGTGATTGATGATTGCAGGGACCTATAGAACTAACTGAGAGACAGGCGAAACGAAGGACCTGCATGGTGTGGTGGTGAACGTGTTACTCCCCGGAAACGACAATAGCGCGTTCGTTCCCCATGCAAATATCTCAACGTCATTAAAGTTATTCGGGGAATAGTTACTATACAGCCGTTGAAGTTTCTTGGTGTATAGTTTGCATTCAAAAAGGTGGACTACTTTCAAAAATATACAGGGAAAATGAAAATACAAATCCGTCATTAATCTGCTGAGGACCTATTATATAGTCGTGATTTTCCAGGATTTTCTTGTTTGGTTGCGTTTATCTCTACCTCTTATCAATATGGTGATAGTGGGTTTCGAAACGCGAGACATTAAGTTGAGTGAGGTTATTTTTCACGCAAACGTGCCGAGGAGCCGATACATCAGTGTCGGTAAGCCATCGATTGCAGTAATACCACCATTAGTGACCATCGCATACTATTTTAAGGATGTCCTCTCATTCTTCACAACGAAATGCTAGTAACACATGGTCTTCGTCACGGCGCTTGGTTATTACTAACAACGTTCAACACATTGTCAGCGGCGGACCATTAAATCGTGGTAACGAACGATCGCCTAGTGCCATCTTCACCCCATCGTATTCTCCTAAAGGCAGCGGTTCGCCAGGTACACATGCTGGATTCCAGTCTGGAAGAAGCTGCGCCAACAGCACATATTTATCGAGAAACTCCATTGATCCACAGCGTGGAGGCGGGTATTTTAGTTGTTTGTGTACAGGGGTAAACTCTAGGTCCAGAGTTGGGCTGAGGCCGTTTAAATCTCCTATTTTACTCCTACAAAAACACAGTAAAGTTTAATTTTAGGCACAAAGAACAAAGTTCACACGTATTCGTACTTTGCTATTTTCATTAGGGAAAGACTACTTTCAAAATCATACGTGGAGGCAAATCGGCCGACATGAATTGATAATAACTCATTTGCCTTCCAATCGTTCACACAGCCACACAAGGGCTTTCCTCCTGCATTTTTTGCACGCTATCGGTAACTTATAGAGCTCCTGTCTGGACCTATTCAAATATAAAAAGGAGTTTTCAGACGAGTTTGTTTCCCGACCCACACTAACTGTTGTTGCTTAGGAGTAGAAAATGCTGTACAAAAACTGCGAGTGTATCACAAATCAGGAGCTTATTAAGATGTGTTCTCGTCCAGTGGCGATTACTGGCGTTTTGTATTGGCTGGCAGCAAGCATAAAGGCTGTTGCTACTGATAAGCTCACCTATGATTCGCATATGGGGACAGATCAGCTGGCTAGAGTTTGCTTCACTTTATACCAGCTCATGTTTCGTTCGTACATCTAGTTATTTTATAGTAATCTACTCTCAAAGCGACCGCTCAATTATACATCTACCAATGAAGAAGAAATCACTAAGATTTCATGGATGGAATGAAAAGATACTCTATGAAAGTGCACGAGATCTGCTCTCTGGCTCTTCAAGACTTGAATAGATACACTTCAATGGGACTGAACAAACGGCTACGAAGGCCTCAAGACGTAGTTCCAATTTATCTCCAGACCAGGAGCTTACCCTATGAAAGGCTGTCAATGTAAATCTAGTTAGCTGCAGAATAAGGACATGCATAAGGTTGCCCATAGTTTGTTGTTTCAACCAACGTACGGCTGACCTGGTGCTCTCTTTGCTTTTCTGATGTTTAACATATTATATTTTACATTGGTGCGTTGCAAGCCTTTTGGAAGAAACGAGGCTGCCACCTTATAAAATCGATCATAGATAGCATTTTCTATGGAACAAAGATTACCATGGGCTCTAGTGGTTGCTTTTTTGTTTTACTTATCTTTACATTTATTGCTTCTTTATGAAAAACTTTAATGATTATCAAATATAGTTTCTTATTCAGATGCCAATTTTTGCGCCTGGAGAGATGGCTCGACTACAGCATCGAATCGTAACGGTATTCCAGCATTTCCCACTTCCTGCTACCGCGGTGTAAATGTCAGCCAAAGCAGTGGAGGTTTTCCCGCAAGAAACGCTGCCTACGCAATTTTGGCAGGGGGTCGATCGCAGCAGCCTGACACAAATGTTCCGAAGAATTTCCCAATGAACCAGTCCATGCCGAATTCCGCACAGTTCACTGATAATATGATGCCAGTGTCGCCAACGTATCAGTTTCAGATGAGACGAATGACTCAAGTTGTTCAGCCTGTGGTTGCTCGTCGTAGTTTGCGACTCCCTACACCGACTCCGATTTTGCTCTCTAAGAACAGGCCAGTTGGTGTTGAAGTTCGGAAGAGAAACTGCGGTGCTTCTGCGACTGCCGAGAAGGCGGTTCATTCATCTAAAGATGCTGACGATAATGTTGTTACCGAAGCAAATTGTATCGACATTGACGATGATAACGAGGAAGAGAGAGCATCGCCAAATGTGTTGTCGGCGTCGATGCGTAGCAATGAAGACACTTGGGATTTCTGGGATCGTGTGTACAGTGATCCAGAATTGAGGCAAAGCATGCTAGAGCAGCAAGTATGTTCCTATTTTTTTTAAAGGAGTAGCACAACGGCTCACGACGGCTATGCTAGCGAAAGCCAAAATTGCTTCGACGTGATAACAGCTGTAAGCGAAAATAGAACATTTCTTCGAGCAGAACCGTATGAAATTAGCAAATTATTGCTCAGAAGGGCTCACTGGATTTCAGACTCTGATGTCAATGGGTTTAAGAACGATTAAGAGAGACCTAGCGAGTATTCAGTTAAATAATTCGAGAATAATAGTTATTGATCTTAATAATTCAAAAGACCGACTTTCCATGAACCTAAAAAAAGACGAGTTTCGGAAATGCTTTCTTATATTCTTGCCATAACTGTTTACTGGTTTTTCGTAGTTCAAAAAAATACAAGGAGTGCCTTACTTTTCAGCGAAATTGCTTTAAGTTCCTTGTAGAGGATTCCTCGACATCACCGCAATCGGTGCACCATGTGCCTGGCTGATTTTAAATTCGACATCTTGACTAGATAAAACGTCTCTGATCTTTGCTGATCAATATAAGTTGATATCTGGTGGTAAGACACATCGTTATACTTACTTCCACACTTGAACAGCCCGTCTTAGCGAGTTGTACAAACCGGGGAAGGATGCAAGCCTCGTAAAACAAAGGATACTGCGAGTACAGCTGTCTAGCTTTGTTTAGAAACGTGTCACCCACTGTTTTCGTTGCCGTTTCAGGGAATGTTTGCAACGTCACAAAGCTCACTTTACGGTTGTTTTCCTCCGTATGTGGTCTGTTCTCCTTATTATATGACCGACCCATCTATGTTTCGGTATAGATGTGAAATTCCCTAGGTGTTTAAGACAGGACAGATTTCTAAGATCTGAGCTTTGGATTCTGAGATAGCATCAGTTTTTTTAACCATCACATTACAGAAAAGAGTGTTGAATCGAAAGGGTTAGCACGAAGTTTTTGGTCTGTTAGTTGGTCGGTGGCTTCTTTAAGACGTCCGAATGCTGCCGATGCTACTGCCTAACTCCTCCTTCATGCTATTCTCCATATTCCTTGAGTACCCAAAAAGCGCTTATGGAGTGGTTTCTGTAGTCAGACAACCGCCAATTTCGATCTGTTCACCTTCGCAGCGTGAATTTTCTTAAACTATTTCTACATTTTTATACTCCGAATTTCGTAACAGCCCAAAATTGCATCGTGACTCTACCCGTAGTTTATGCTCAATACCTTTCTTTATTCTCAAGACCGACTACCTATTAACATTGACATTAATCAAATAATTTACTGTATTCTTTATGAGCAAGCACAAGGTTGTTGCTTTATTCTAGGTTCACGGAAAAGCTTGCGTTCCAACAGATTTCTTCTTCCTCGGAGTCTGGAAAGGTCAAGGTGACTGCAATCACTTGTGATAACGAGGCATTCTTTCGTGCGGTTCATGCTTGGGTTTTGGAATTCACTCGGAATGGTTCAAAAATTTTGCGTACTGAAGCTTTCAATTTCTGTGCGAGAATAGTAAATTCTATTTAAAAATCCTTCTCGCTATCTCTCTGCGCCCTATGCTCGCATACTGGAGTAACCTTGTCTAACCTGGTTTTGGTTTATATAGCTTTACCGACTAGGTGTTCTTTTATACGGATGCACAGTGGTGCACCGTTTCATCAATGTGTTTGTCTCTGGATGCTTTACAAGAAATCAGATAAGCCGTACCCAAACTCATGCAATCGCGGTCTCTAGCGTTAGAGCATATCATACAATTTCGTGTTGTGCATAGGAGGTCATACAAGCAGTTGCGAACTAGCCGGCGTCTTAGAGTACTCGGTGGTCTTTGTAGCTGCACTTCTTTTATTGGCGATAAAGGGCAGGATAAACGGGTACAGAGTGCAGTGGCGAAAGGGGTAGACCACTCTGCGTCCTTAATAAAGAATACCCAATCAGTGAATATTTATTTATTAATTTACATGATCTACCCACAATCTACTTTGCACATTCCAGCAGTTTCGCGTTTGATTCGTCTTTCTCGCGCTCATCGTCCACAGTGGTCTTCGAACATTCCGCAGGTTGTTTCAGCTGCTGCTTGAGAATTTCGTCTTCTTTATGAATGTCGTAGAGCGCTTGTCGAGTCGATTCTCTTTGCCGATCCTTGAGATAGTCAAGCTAAAGCGCTCCACCACGTGGATTGGATGGGAGCGTTGAGGCGGTGATCGGATGAGAACCTTTGCTTCTTGATCGACGACATCACTAACCGCTGCCCTGTTTTCGCCTCTAGTCGGCAAATTTAAAGCTAAATAAAATACTCCGCTAGATGCACATAGGAAACAGAAATATGACGGGGAATCTTTTGAAATAGAAGTTGCCATCCTCGTCCAGCAATCGAAAACATCGGCGCTCAAAAGTTTCGAAGTGTTCTGGGTAAATTCCAAGGATCCGAATACGAACTGCATAGAAGAATGCCTTGTAACCACGCGTGGTCTCACAGAATGTTATTTTAATGTAAGACAGACAAAGTATGCTTCCATGTAAACTACTCAGTGGAAGACTCAGAGCAAGCATTAAGTGTGCGAAGAAGCTACTTTGTTTTCAGTGGGATTGAAATCGTGGTCCCACTTTTTCCCCGTTTTGGCTATGGTCGCTTTGTATGTTGCAGTCAACGTGACTTTTCCAGGCTCTGAAGAAGGCGAAATACGCAGAATCTCCTGTATTTTCGTAAACAAAGAATAAGGTAACAACCTCGCTTTTGCTCATCAGTAGTACTTTTCTTCGTCTTTCACTATGTACACTTTTCTAAGTTATCACTAGGAGGTATTGGCTTTGCTTGATAGCAGTAACTGATATCGTTCTAGCAAGATTCATCAATGTCTGAAATTCTGCGCTCGGACGAACTCTGTAAAGCTCGTGTGGTGTTTCTGAACGTTCCACGCTTGGCGTACGGTAAATATCAGCTTTTTTTTTAAACAAAATTTCCAATAAACTACTCCTATTCATTAATACAAATGAAGGTAGGACTGTTGAAGATAGTTTCGATAAGCAGTCTATTGTTGACGATTAATTCATCTATTTTTAAAAAATAAGAGATGATGAGATGAGATGAGATGAGAGATTCCATACAATCACATGTGGTGCTTCGAGTGGTCGATGTGATTGTATGCAGTGCATTTCTTTTTCGGTGAATTATTTTGTCAAGCAGAACATGTCGCATTAAAGCCTGCCAATAGATAAAACATAATACGCGAAGGCAAATCATATGTGCTGGTCAACTGTTACTACACCTAATTAGTTAATAGCAATGTCATCATGAGTCACATGTGACTCATACCACTCATTATGCTACCCGGAAATGAATGCGCCTCTTCTGTTGTATTTCTCACTCCGTGATTTTGTTATTATAGACATTCTTTTGGCAGAACAGTGAGTGCGGAGCAGTCATTAGATGTGCAATGCACATGAGGTCGTATGTTTCATACAGCGCTCCAGGTTCACCAAGTCTTCACCTTTTCGGGTGGATAAATTGCTACGAGACTTATTTGGGAGGATAGCTGCACTGATGTCGTGCGTCGGTACACCGCCACGTCATTATATCAGCCAAAAATGCATTTCACCACTTCCGAGGTGCTATGAATGGAATTTAATGCATGGTTCTCAGAGAATGATAAACGCTGGACGCTTTGTTCCTTATTAGTAGTTCCTGTGTTTCTCATATTCATTAAGTTCTTCTGTACATCTAACCACGTTTTCGGAACCTACTTGTGGTGAAAGAACTCGTTCATCACCAAGAAATGGTGCTGTCGGCTTTTTGGTAATTGGTATCACAGCGTGGGTTCACATATATCCAATTAGTTTCACAAGGTAACAGTTTGAGCTAACAGGCAGTTTTCTTGAAACCACTCAAAGCCGTGAAATTCTTCTGTTCTTTTTCTGTGATTTATTGCATTTGAACATTTGTTTTAGATGCTATGTAAGGTAATCGATGGCTTGTCAAATTGTTATCGTTCTTTCTTATCCCAATCGCTCTCCTCTTAACGTTCTTTCTTCTTATCCTCTCTCCCGATTGGTTTTGATGTCGCGTTTTCCGCTTATCCAGTGAGTGTGATTGGTATGCAAGAAAAATCAAATTCAGAAATTTTAGGTTGTAAAACAAACTTATTTGAGTATCACAGTGATAAGGGCTTGTAATGCTCTTAAACATCTAGTGTTTGGAAGAGCACTGATGAACGAGCGCTGTATATCTCTTTCGGGATAACTTCTTACAATTTCTTACCACAGTGATGCTGAGATATTTGCAAAACATGGACCTCAGGTTCAAACCCGCGATTACCTTTTCCGGGTGCTCACGTGCTACCCATTGCACCCTTGCTTTGGCTTTCTCTCGGCTACCTTTTTACCCTAACGTTCCTTTAGCAATCATCCATCAACGGGAACTTGCGGTGGCCTGCTTAGACAAGTTTGTTACTAAATATCGATGGATGTAAGGCTTTGTTATGTCGAGCACGGGATCGAACAAATGACCAAGTGTGTGTTGTAAGTCAGATCTAACCACTGCTCTACATGTGCCCCACTGTATTAAATAAAAATGAAAAGGACGATATAACTTTATAAACTCCATCATCACGCATTTACTGTGTCAGATAATAATAACCTGAAAGCTATTAAATCATAAGTGCTCTTGAAGATGCCTCATTCTTGAATTTCGATATTATATTGAAGATATGGAAAACGATTCTTTTGCACGAAGCTGCTTGTTTTGTGGCGGCTTCATAGAATTGTGAATTCGTCGTCTACAAAAGTATAAATGCTAGCATTAACGGATAGTTTTTCTTAAAGGGAAAGCTTTAAAGAAGCGTTCTCTACAGGACAACAACATGTCGTTCGCAGTTTGATTCATCGAGAGATCAATTCAAACCTACCGATATTGGACATTCATATTACGTATAGAAAATGGTTCGTGGTTATTTTCACCGTTTTCAATCAAGTTATTTTCAATGATGCTGAGATATTTGCAAAACTCCGGACCGCAGGTGTTTGCGGTGGGGAACGGACGCGCTATTATCCCTTCCGGGGAGTAACGCGTTCACCACCACACCATGCGGGTCCTTCGTTTCGCCTGTCTCTCAACTAGTTCTATCTACCGGCAATCCCTCACTTTGTTCGTTTTTTCGAATACATCTATCTATTTATGGGACTAGTTCAGATGTTGGGCTTCTCCGTGTTTATTTAACATAGTTGGATCTTTACTCGATGTGGAGGCTTATGCGTTGAGAACTATCAATTTCACCATCTTAATCGTTTTATTTACTGCCTAATCTTTTTATGGCAGGGTATATTGCGAAATATGACTTCAATGATGCACAGTAGTACGCATCGCTGTTAAAAGGATGAGTTAACTAAGTAGTGTGGTCCTAAGGGACCTCAACCTGAGCCGAAATTGGCCCGATAAGATGCTAAGATATTTGCAAAACTCCGGACCACAGGTGTCTGCGGTGGAGAACGAACACGCTATTGTCCTTCTTGGGGTAGCGCGTTCACCACCACACCATGTTGCTCCTTCGTTTTGCCTGTCTCTCAACTAGTTTTATCGATCACTGCCATCAGCAATTACCCGTCAACGTGATTGAGAGGCAGGCGTAACGAAGGACCCTCATGGTGTTGTGGTGAATGTGTTACTCCCCGGAAAGGACAATAGTGCGTTCGTTCCCCACCGCAAACACCTGCGGTCCGGAGTTTTGCAAATATCGCAGCATTATTGAAATTATCAATGTCACCGTCCGTACTTTGCGCGTTTACCTCTACAAAGGATTAGTCGAGGAATGTGCTAGCACGTGTTGCTACTTACGAAGCAAAGAACTACCCGACGATGGCAAGAGGCCGTCCTCACAAGACCCCACGCTAAGACTAGAGATTAAGTAGTATCTAGTTATTGAAATCTTCAAGTTTTTCAACAGTAAACATTGCAGTTTGGGAGAATTGACTAAGTTGGTAATGATAAGGACATAACCCTGCCGCGTGCTCTGATACGGAGTGTTGAATAACTTCCTCTCTAGCTTCATGTACATTATGTAGAGCCTATCATCGCTTTGTCTCGGCCTGTTCGTAATCCAGAACCTTTTTCTGCATCATCTAGTTCTCGGTGGAATCTTTCCTGGAATTGAATCCCACCATATATCCGTTTTAAATTGATTAGACCTTCCAAACCTCGCAAGGGTTAAGATTTTTCCAGCTGTTGGTATCGTCTTGCTACCGCATCGAGACACGATGTATGTCTAGTGACCGTGACCAGTGCACTAAATATTGTAGTTATCGATGCGCAACAAATTGTAGTGGTTCAGTTGTTGAATAGTAAGACAGACTGAGAACTTAGTAATTAGTTGAATAGTCGCTGATGTGTGAGTTACAATGCTTTCCTCTCCAGAGTGAATCTATGTCGCAATATCGATTAACTGAAAGTTTTGTGTGGTGAGCAGGTGCTACCCCTAAACGTTTGAAGAGATGTGAATATTGATATTTATTTATGTGATCTTATAAACTGATCTTCTTAAGCTGACGCGAGGTTGGTACAGATCTTCGTTGTCGTTGTCGTTGTCGTTGTTGTTTTTGATGTTATTGATCAGTGGCTGACGTTTCGGCGACTTCGCCTTCCTCAGAGCCTGGACGTACTTTATGTTAGGATACTTTTTATTCTTCGGTGGAAAAGAAGGTTAAAGTATTAATGAAGATCAAACTTTCAAATAGACACCATATTGAACAGAAAGGCCACCCACCGTGATGTTACGTGCGGGACTGGCCCTCACGTAGTTCACGTGGAGTCGCGAGCAAGACACGCCCCGGGGTCAAAATATCATTTTGAAATAGGGCGCCAGGTCACGCGTGATAGTGAGGCATTCGTCCTTCCGGTTCATCTTTGGATTTTTGAAGTTTATTCAAAACGCCTCAAGACAAACCAACAAAAATGTGGTATGCGCCAGGTTAGAGAGCTTTTGAATTCAAAATCTATTAGACTTTCTATTAGTGATAAAGGCGGAGAATTTGTAGTCAGTTGGATATTAGGATAACAGAGGAGCTCCTCAGTGATGTTTCTCTCTATCGAACATCCTCTGAAAAGGAATGCAGAAATCAATACCGAAAATTGAATCAAGAATGGGTCAGCACGGCAAAGGCCGCGGGTTTAGAGCCTTCAGTTATTTCTCGACTTAAGAACGAACACCCGATTTGCCCTGTCCTTTACTTGCTTATTAAAACACATAAGCTTACTTCAACTGATGATATTACGTCAACGAACCCATCATCATATAAAGTTAGACCTATCATCAGTTGTATAGGCGGGCCAACGGATAGAATAACGTGGTTCCTAAACCTTATCCTAACTCAGCTGCTAAAATTCATTCCAACCCATCTACCTAACACCAAAATATTTCTAGATCACCTAAGGCGCGAGAAACCAAACAGCACGCATATAATGGAGTCATTCGATGTTAGTTCACTTTATACCAACGTGTCCAATTACTCCGCAATGCAAACCATTCTCGAGTTGCTCGTAGAGCTTGAAAAGAAAATAGAAATGCACGGTTTGTCGATTGCGCAACTAATGACTCTCTTAAAACAGTGTCCTAGTTGTTCAATCTTTAGGTGGTCTGGAAAATATTTCGCACAAATTAGAGGGTTGGCGATGGGGCAGCGCTTAGCACCAAGCCTTGCCATCGCTTTCATGTCTAAGGTGGAAGCTCTAGTTCTCGATCACCGACCCTTACTCTACTGTCGATACATAGACGACTGCTTCATCGTCTGTTCCACACAAGAACGGATGGATGAGTGCTTTGAATTATTAAACCGACAGTCAGAGTATATAAAATTTACACGAGAAAAACCTACCGAGAACTGGCTTCCATTCTTGAATATCCAAATAAAGCTCTCAGTAAGTGGCTATGTAACAAAATGGTAACGCAAGCCAAGTAGTAAAAACATTCTAGTCCACTGCCTCTCCTCTCATCCTTCACACATGAAAAAAGCACTTATCAAAAATATGTATCGTACGGCTAAAAATGTGTGTACAGGAGAAGAGGAAAGGAAGGAATCGCGAAGCCTGGCACGAAAAATTGCCATTTCCAATGGCTACGAAGTAGAAGCCACTCGGGTTAAAGAAAAACGTTGAGTAGTTTCTATATATATATAATAATATTTCGGACATAAGTAAGATTCCCTTTAAGCTACTCTTCGTAACAAATGAAGTAAGTCACGTTATTAAAAAGTGCTTAAGGAAAAGTGGTCCTGAAAATTATGTAACGATTATTGACATCCCACCCAATACCCTACGCCGCCAGTTAGTTCGAAACCGTCTCTATGATCGTTTGTGCAACTCAGAAAACTGTATGATCTGTCCTAACAGGAGAGACGGGGATTGCATGAGTTTAGGTATAATATACTTGATCTCATGTAATGCATGCGGCGAGGAATATATCGGGGGAACGGGTAGACCACTTTGTGTCCGCATAAAAGAACATCTAGACGGAAAGGCTAAAATCCGTCTAATCACCCCTCTAGGTACGCATAGGGCACAAAAGCACAACGGCGATGATTTTGAAGTGAACGAGCGGATCCTAGCGCAGGAATCAAAAACATCAGCGCGCAAAACTCTTGAGGCGTTTTGGATAAATTTCAAAAATCCAAAGATGAACCGGAAGGACGAATGCCTCACTATCACACGTGACCTGGCGCCCTATTTCAAAATGATATTTTGACCCCGGGGCGTGACTTGCTCGCGACTCCACGTGAACTACGTGTGGGCCAGTCCCGCACGTAACATCACGGTGAGTGGCCTTTCTGTTCAATATGGCGTCTATTTGAAAGTTTGATCTTCATTAATACTTTAACCTTCTTTTCCACCGAATAACAAAAAGTATTATAACATAAAGTACGTCCAGGCTCTGAGGAAGGCGAAGTCGCCGAAACGTCAGCCATCGATGAATAACATCAAAACAACGACAATGAAGATCTGTACCAATCTCGCGTCAGCTTAAGAAGATCAGTTTATAAGATCACATAAATAAATATATCAACTATCTATGCCGAGGTTTATAGAAAGTCGGTCTTTCGAGTTATTAAGAAATGTGAATGATTGCCATTAAGTGGGGGTTACAGTGATAAAGTACTGTAATAGAGTTCTTAGGCTTGCCTCATGAGACGATGACGTCGCTTTCTGAATAAGTATTTTGAAGAGTGGTTTACTCTCTTTTATGCCATGATTATCTGCCTGCTACTCTCACTTGCTTGTTCCTGTCAGATGGATCTTACTGTTGTGTTTATAGCATGTGCCACAAACCTGGACAATGTTTAAACCTTTGGCCACGAAATCTGCAATCTATGTGAAGAGTAGCACTGTAACAGATTCAACAAAAACAATGTAAAGACTAAGAAGTTACATTGCAATATGAAGAACAAATGACATGTAGAAATACAAGTCAACTAAAAAGAGTAGGGAGCAAATGCTAGCCAAGCGGAGATGAGCAGAAATGACTGTTATCGATTTGTAGATGTGAAAAATTGTAAATAAAACTGAGTAATTGGATACATCAAATGAGACGCTGTTTCACACCTGGCAAACGCCTTCAAAGTGTTGCGCGTAAGGTACTGAAAGGGGTCGGGCCATGTTTAAACACTATATGTTAGTGAGCAGATTTTTTTGTAGGCAATTGATGTGGTACACATGAGGGTAGGTACCGAAAAGTAATGTTAGTAGGAAATTGTTGATAAATAGAAGTTTGAGACAGCTATTACACTTTAATGTCTGTTTAGGACTATTCGTTTGTATCGATACGAAGACGCTATCGAGGTGTTACGACACTTCAATGGTTTTTCTTTCCGAAATCATAAGCTAGTGGTACGCGTGTATCAAAACAATGCAGGGGTAGAGTAAAGAATTCAGTTTTTTATTCACATCTACGCTGTTCACAGTATGTTTATTTCAGGTAGACAATGAGTCGGTGTTAGAAGATGAGTCGCAGCTAGAGAACGAGGAACGTCCGGTGGAATCAGCGGAACCTTTGCAGCGACTCGATAATGACTCTATATGGACCTTGACAGAATGGAGGGACTTGATGGAATTCAAGAAGTTAGAGGATAAAATGTTGTCTCTTTTTTATTTAGGTTCCAATATTAACAAGTGTCCTATATCTGTCAGTTGTCCGGTCGCAGGAATCGCTTCTGTCTTAAAGGAATCTTAATCATAAAGCAGAAAGTCTTCACCGATCCACGAGACCTGTGTTTGTTGAACGCGTGGGTGCGCCGTAAGACTACTATTTTCGAATTCGCTGGAAAACACGCTTAACGAGGATTCAGATTATCAATGTGTATCAATGAAGAGAAGAAAACAACGGATCTCAAAGCCACAATCGAAGCTACACATACATCCGACTACTTCGATTCATGACGATTGCAAAGTACAGGAACAAATTTTTGAAATGCTGGTCTCCGCATGTTACGTAGGGGCCAGTCGTCTAAGAATTTGATGTTAATATTGCAGTGTTAATTCATTGTGATCCAGAATGGACTAACCAATAGCTGCTTCAGCAAGTTGAAAGATGATATGGTTTGTCCAAAAGCGGTGTAATTATCATTCCTTTGAACAGAATACTTTGTTCTTTCCTATTCATTGACCCCATAGAAAATCTTCATTGCGCACTTTGCCCTCAGAAGTGATGGTTGCCATCATGACGCGACTACATCCACTGTTAAACTCGATTTATGAGTTGGTCTTAGCCGACATTCGCTTTTGTTTGTGCTACGTTGAGTGCCAGAAATGAAAAAAATTGATATTGCATATCATTCAGGATACTCTTGTTTAAATTCTCTTTCAGGGATTTAGTCACTATTCTCAAAGGAAAACAAAAAGGCATGGTGTTAAGTGAGGCTTTGACCGAAGCATTCGTCACTCAACGAAGAGGTATAGTCGCAGCTGCAGCGGAGCTATGGCCAACTGGACTCATTCGTTTATTTTCGTCTGAGGTGCTGTCCAATGATGTTGCTCCCACACTCTGCTAACAGCTTTAGTTGCACTTTAAGTGATTAAAATGTGAGACATAAAATGCACTATGTATATTATCTGTGTCATCTGTCCTACCGTTGATAACAGAGTGACTAAGGCGGGTGCCAATAAATCTTCTATTTTTCCCTGTCATGTGCAAGAGTAGTCCAGTGGGTTCTGCTCGCTCTAGGGACTCGTGAAGCATCATATCTTTCGTCTAGGCCCTTCGTGAAGAACTCTGATCATCGGGTCGGTGGTCTTCCTGCAGTACGTTTGACATTCCGAGGAATCCAGTGACCAACGGCTCTTGTCCATCGGTTGTCATTCATACGCATTACGTGTCCGGCCCCCTTACCTTCGACTGTTTGGCGTTGAGAACGGCTACTTGTGTGAAACGGGATACTCCTAGCTGTGAAACGGGATACTCCTAGCATCGTCCTTTCGACTTCGCGGTCGATAACGCTGAGTGATCTTTCATCCTGCTTACTCAGCGACCAGGTTTCTATCGCGTATGTTAGGGCAGGAGGTACCGTTGAGTCGAAAAGGTGGGCACGTAGTCGGGTGTTCTTTGTTCTCTTCACTACATCCTCGATGCTCTTGAAAGCTGCCCAAGCCGCTCGTTTCCTTCTACTCAGCTCTGGAGCTAAGTCGTTCATCATGTTGATTTCCTGATCTAGATGGGCATAACTGGAGCATTCGGAGATATTCGTTGCGTTGAGCGTGAATGGCACATACGAAACCAATCCGTTCCTCATGAACATCGTTTTTGTGCGATTTAGTCGAAAACCAATCATTCCACAGGCTTTATCTAAGTCGGCAAGAGTATAGAGGCTTTATCTAAGTCGAAAGCTAAGACACCTTAAAACACTGAGTATAAATTGGGAATAAAAATTACCGAAATGGAGATGAATAGTGTGCGAAATACTTCCAAGTGCTGACAGTAATGCGTTTGTATGGTAGACCATAGTAACTTATTGTTAGTAGCATCAGAAATATCATTTTACCCATAGATGCGGCAATGGTACAGCAAATTCTATCCGTTCTTGTCCGCAACCCCACAAACTCTTCTAGTTATCGAAAAAAATTGTTTTTTAAAAAAAACCAGCAATTCCATAAACGTTGAAAGGTAAGTGTCGTCCAGTCCGCAAAAAACCCTGGATTAGGTGTCGTCGCAAAAGTGTTAAGTTCAGCCCATACGGTCACATCACACGTTTTCGGAAATTACCAGAATTTCAACTGTAGCTTCTCTTATCGGTCAAGTAGTACGTGACTGGTAAAAATCTCTTTTCCGCCAACGTTTTTGTGCCTTCGCTTCTGTAACGATATCAGTCTTCCTAGTCGCGTCGAGTGGAATCCAGTAGAGCACTGCCAGAATGAAGTATCGTCACTCGGTAGTGCATTTCTACACAGGGCGTTTGTGGATTGATTAATAATAATAATTTAACTATGTTTCTCACTTGCCTTTACAGTTTTTTTAAAAAATATTCTACATACCCTCTATGTTTTCTTATCCATGTTTCCATGTTTTTGGAAGGTTAGCTCAACCAGAGCACTTAAGCCATTGACAGTCAGTTTAAAGAAGTATGTTGAATACATTGTTAACTTTTTATTCATTGCCTTTTATAATTTTTTATGGTAGGGGATTAAATGTGGAACAACGACAATAATGCTGAGATATTTGCAAAACTCCGGGCCGCAGGCGTCTGCGCTGGGGAGCGAACGCGCTATTACCCTTTCCGGGGGCTAAGGCGTTGACCACCACACCATGCAGGTCCTTCGTTTAGTCTGTTTCTCAGCTAATTCTATCGATTAGCGCCATCAGCAATCACCGATCAACGGGATAGATCTACGGAGCCCAAATCGGCAATGGACTAAGTGAAGCTAAGGTTGCACCTGCGGTTTGGAGTTTTGCAAATATCTTAGCAACATTGTGTATGTTGAATATACTTCAACTTTTTTATATATCTTCTATATTCGCAGGCTTTAGACAAGAGTGGGTCAACGTGGGAAAGATGCTGATTGAATACAGAAAGCACGAGAAAAAAAAACTGCTTATAAGTGTTGAAAAATAAACGGTCTTAAAGAAAGGCACTGAAATTAAGGCATGCAATTCACTAAGCCAATCTTACTTATATACTGAAGCAATTCATGAAATCACGAATGTGGTAGCCTCGCATGGCCACAAAACATCGAAAATGTGATAGCACACAATGTAACTGTCAGGTCTGCCTTGCTGATGTAAATGGAAGCGCTCTCCATATTTCAGATAAAGGCAATCGGTCGTTGTGTATGCTTAGCCGATCACGAAGACATGGCGGGACTTGTACGACGAGCAGCTCAAGAGGTATGTAACCAGAATTACTTCTATATAGTGCAGTACTCTCAGTGACAGTGTGAAAAGCGAATATTGCGATGGATGAAGGGGAAATACTGAATCCGCTGCAAACATTGACCACCATCGAGCGGTCCATCCTTCCGGATTGCGGAAACTGCTACTAGACATAGCTGGTATGAGCCCCTTCCATGCAGTCCACAAGGGTATACTCTACACGACTATATCGGGACTCTAGGAACAGTGAACCTGACACGAGCATTCAGCGACATTCATAACGAAGAAATTCTCAAGGAGCAGCGGAACCCATGCGCAAGCAGCTGGGAAATTTTCGTGGATGATGGTTGTGAGGAAATAAATCGAACGCGATAAGTGCTGGGGTTCGTACGGTAAATGCAAAGATGGATAATGTAAGAAAATACCAATTTCTATCTTTATTCCTCAGAAGGTTGAGTCGTCGTTTTCACGACAATCCTCGTAGCGAAATCATTCGAGGAACATCACATCAATTCTTATGTGATGACACGTGATGGACAGTGAGGTTCTCTGGCTAGCACAGACTTGTAGAGGCAAGAATGTGACCATTTTAAGAAATCTAGTAGGAAATGATATGATAATCCAATAACTCTGTATTCTTATTGAGCAAACACGAGGTATTACTCCATTCTTTATTTTGATAAAGCTATAGCAAATGATAATCTTGTTGAACCATAACCGAAAGGACTGCTATCACAGACATAGGGGTTAAGGGCGATGTCGGAAAATTATAATCTGAGCGCCAAGACAGCGATTACTTTCGAAAAACAACTCAGAACCATGTAACCTATCAATCTCAAAGCACTGTCAAAACTTTTGTGTTGTGAGGCAAATGTATGAGGATCGTACAGAAACTATCCTGGCTATGAAGGTATTTATATCAGTAAGTCCAATATTAAATTAGACACAGCTTTAATTTCAGCTGAACGAATTTTAAGAGAATTATGGCTATCCGAAATTAAAATCAAGGTTCATTATTTACCGCCTATTACTTTTTACATGGAAGGGTATTATGTGAAATACAACCATAATGATTATGAGGTAGATTTGTGCTCTCCAGACCAATCCCACTGACGGGTGATTGCTCATGGCACCGTTAGGTAGAAAACTAGCCGAGAGAAAAGCAGAGCAAGGGCGTCCGTGGTGCAGTGTTTGATGCGCGAGCACCCGGCAAGGGTAATCGTGGTTCGATCTGGCCCGGGATCCAAGTTTTGCAAACAAACAAACAAAGCAAACAAAAAAAAAGCTTTGCGAATCGTTGTGATACTGAGATAGTTGCAAAACCTCGGACCACATACCAGATTCGAATCTGGGATTCCCTATCTACGCGGTCGCATGTTACCCAATGCACCACTGATGGCCTTGCTTTGCTTCCCTCTCGGGCAGTTTTCTACCCTAATGGTGCCATATGCAATCAACCATCAACGGAAATGATCTGGCGAAACAAATTGTCAGTGAACCCAGGTGAGCTGCTGTGGTCGAATGTCACAATGTGATCACAATGAACAACTTTTTATTCGTTATCCATTATTTTTTCGTGGCAGGTTATTATGTGAAGTATAACCTAAGTGCCGGTTGAAATCACGATGAAATTGTCCAATCGCTCTGTGGGTGTCGTGCAATATTCTTAACATGGTTGAGGTATCAGCCCATGTTTCTGATGCACAACAGAGCGCTGGGGACTGTTCAATGGAAAAGGTGAGCGCGGAGTTTTGGAACCATTAGCTGGTTGGTAGCTTCTTTGGGTGGCCCACTTGCGGCCTATGCTGCTCTCCTCCTTCTGTATCATTCCTCCTTCGTGTTGTTCTCCATGTTCATTGAACGTTCAAAGTGGTTTGTGTAATCAGAGAACCATCCACTTTGATTTGTTTGCCTTCGCACCATAAGTTATTCATGAACTCGGTCTTCGTCCTATTTATGTGCCGTCCAATCTTTTTTCTTCGTTTCGTTGAGTTCATTGAGCATCATCTCTACTTCACCAGCACTCCTCGAAAAGGTGGAGATGCCAACCGCTAAACGAAGATTTGCTAGGATTTTCCCACCGATACGTATGCCGTTCTAGTCTCAATCGAGTGACTTCGTTATCCACTGCAGTGCGGAAGTAAACAGGGGATATTGCGCTGCCTTGTCCAATCTCCATTCCTATGGGTATGGTGAGCGGTCAATTAAAAAGCTGTGGATTTGTGCTGTACTTCGGGTAACAATCTTCTGGTGTTCGTACATACAACGGGTCCACGTCTTGGTCGATGATCGCTCATAGGATTGCATTCGTTCCGATGATCCATGCAACAGAATCCCCGTTGAAATTTTGCTTAAACAACTGGTTGTGCTTCATCCAAGGTCTTCGATATGCGCGAAAAAGTAGTGTTCGTGAACAGCTTGTAGAGTACACTCAGCGAGTATACTGGGCAGTAGTTACGAAGATCCATTCGGTCAACTTGGATATGGTGACCGTGCGCAAGGTCCTCCACTGGTCTGAGAAGGTAAAATGTCATGCCGTTTGCAGGAACTACACGTAATTTTGAGTCATCAGCTCTAAGGAAATTGGCGGTAGTGGTATCGGGTTTTGGTGCTGTGCCTTCCTTCATGCTTTCTATCGCAACTCGAACTTCGGAGGGTGCAATCCCGAGCGATTTTTCACCATCTGGGATTTCAGGGTCCGAAACGGAGATTGTGGAGCTTATAAAATCGGTATAGAACCTTTTCATTATCGATTTCATTTCATAGGGAGGTGTAGTGATAGTTCGTCCGTTCATCAGGGCGGATAGGGGAAACAGGGGAACGTTATAGCCACAAAGATCCCAACTGCACTTATTCAGATTTTGTAGTTTTTGAGCTGCTTCCAATAACTTTTTCTAAGTATACTGATGTAAATCCTCCTGCGAAGATCTTCTACAGCTTGCATTTATTATCAGCCGCGTTAGGCGTGTTTCAATATGATCAGGCTTCATTCTCCGTCCCTTTTGGAGCAGCTTCTTAGTAGTACTGGAAATCCGGTCTGAACTTCTTGTTTGAGGAAATGAGGCGAGTTCGGCGCAAGTTTTATGTTCTTCCACGTGCGGCTTGTAGTTCTCGGTCGGGTCTTCATTTGTCTGTCGGTTATACGAGGAGAGGACATTATTGGGAATATCATCGTCATAAACGACTTATTTCCTTTTTTTTGGATGATGACAGGGAGTCCTTTTCCAGTTTATGGCTTGATCGAATCTTGGCACAGAGGAGGCGTTGATCGGATCCAGTACAGTATCTAGGTACCATTGGGCTATCAGAGAAGCATCATTTTGCCTTCGTGGAAATATCATTGATTTCCGCATGAGTTGCACTACGAAGAGGCTCCTATTTACATCGGCGAATTTCTCCCGTCTCGAAAAACTGAATGAATTGCCCTGGAAGAGACACCTTGTAAACAGGAGTCGTACAAGACGGTTCCCATTCTCATTTCGTTCTCCGACAACAAATTTAGAGATGGACTTTTCTTCGTGGATCACTTTCTCCAAGTGGTTGTAGAAAGCATCCAGTTCACTCTCATTAGCTTTACAAGTTGGTGACTTATAGTTGATATTGCCAACTTTTTTGGCTCGCAGATTGGAAACAAAGAATGGCCAAACGTGACGATATAATTTCGTGTGAGGTGACTAGATGGGAAATATTATAGATGGATGTGCAACTAAGTCAACGCCAGCGACATTTCGTAACGGAATTTCACCTCCACGATTGGGAAGGATCTCATCGTCTAATTGGCGTAGCTCGATCTTCCTGCTTTTCGTCTCCTGTAGTACTATCATATGGGATTTGATGCTATTTGCAGCCTCAAGAAGGGAGTAAAGATCGACATATGAAGAGACTGTTCTGGCGTAAAAGGTACACACCACGAAGCAGCCTACACGGCATGTTGTCGACGTACTCGTTGTGTTCGTTTCCAGATGCGTCCTGTGCAACCCCAGATTTGATCGCCTCTTAGCGGTGGTCTCAGTCCCCGACTTCTTAGATGGGAACGCCTAATGTGCGGAGTACTAAGGCCGGAATTTTATTGACTTATTGTGATTCACTAAAGTTCCGAGGTCAGCTTTGTTGAAGCCTTCCTTAAGTCGTCATCACGTCAGACAGTTGCTGGCCTTTCTGGATCAAGGGGATGTTTGCACCATACGAATAGTTTGATACCAAGACGGTGGTTCTTGCCATTATTTTACTTTTAGCTGGATTTCCGGATGGAAACGTCACCGTTAGGGTAAAGCGCTGACTGAAAGGAAGCAAGGGCCTTAGTGGCGCATTGGGTAACAGGCGGCCAATCGGAAAGGGTAATCGCTGGTTCGAATCCTAATCGCGTCCTTTTCATATCCTTTTTATCCTTTTTATATCCATAATCCTTTTTCATATAGTCCAACATCATCATTGCTTCTTCACGGTTCTGCGTAATACTAGCGATAAGTTAATGTTTTGCGTTTCTAAGCGAAAAATGCTAGTTTATTCTAGTTAAGTAAAGCATTTCGCTTAGTATTCTCTCAGTTATGAAATCAAAAGCTCTTCAGGGTGCACCACGTCTAATATCCGATGCCTGGGAACCAATTCCACCGTCTGAAATTCGGACTGAACAGCATATGCTCAGCTATCTTTCAGCATTTTTGGGCCACTTTGGTCCACAACACACCGTAATCGACATTCCTCTAAGGCTTTTTTTGAAGTCGTTGTCCGGAAGCTGGCCCACTACCGGTCCGTTCCTAGCAGAGTGGGCTACTAAGTACGTATTATGCTGATTCATCGTACCAACAATTTAAAAATAACACATAAAATCACAGAAAATAGATTGCTTCTGTTAGCTGGTCAATTAAGGAGGACTAGTTGTGTTTATCGACCACTAAGTAATTTGTCATAATGGTTATAGCACCATTGATGGACGATATGAGTCATATTTATCTCGTATATCGCCGAAAATAACCTAACTTTTGAAAAACAGCTTATAATAAAGTGAAACAGTAGAATTTCGCAGATTTTATGAACAGGACACATAGATATAGGATGTAAAATAGTCTCGTCGCTGTTTGTAGAATCATTCACCTTTCGTAAAATCGATGTATTCAGAAGATCACATCAGTTCATCGTTATGTTTGAAGTGCTTTACCTTGTTTCGAGTATTCGACATCGTCGTATTCTAGTAGAAGCCGTGCAGGTGAGTGTAACCTCGACAAATCTCCACCTCACCATTTAACTCTGTAACCACTGTCTAAGAATTGCGCCAGATAAAACTATAGGAACAAGCACTTAGTTCATTTTCTGTTGGTAAGCTGCATTCTTTCACAGCATTGCCGATGCCACCTATGCGTATTGATCGCTGTTATGTTCAGGTAAACACGTTACTGAGCATACTTTTCTGGTCGTTTTAATTAATGTTTGAGTTTGTAAGTAATATAGTGCAGCATGAGATCCTCATTCGCCATTAACACATTGAAGATCCTTGATTTCAATTCATGCAAGGTGGAAAAAACCCTTCAGTTATTCAAAAGTCCGTACGACTACGAATGTGACCATAGTTATAGAATTGCTACTGGATTTCAGAAGAGTTCATTGAAGCCATGTCAACCTAGGTTTCACTTGGTTACTACAATTAGCCCGGAGCAATATTAAATACAGCATCGTCATCCTTTACCGTTCTTGTAGTGGCGCATATAGTGCAAGAAGGTGCCCTCAATACAGTGGATTGGACACTAGTTTCATCCACCATCCCCGATACACCATCATTCCCGAGTGGGCAAAATTGTACCGGACTTGCCGGGGATGGCAGGAACACTGAATGGTTAAATACATTGGTAGGCCACCCAAGTCGCTGTATAAACCAAACACATGCATTCAATCACCTCCATGATGCTATGAATCGATTCGAATGCACAGTGCGTACCTCAGGAATTAAGCAGTGTTTACCGCTTTTACAGAAAAATTCTCTTAGTCGTAAACCTACTCTAGCTTGAAGACAAAACTACGAAAAAAAAAACCACTTATCCTTTATCCTCCCGGAATATCCATCCAGAAGAACGAAACCTACATTTTCCAGCCTCTGTCTTCGCTGAAACTGAAGTTCGTAAATCCGGCAAGCCGCTGATAATGCGGGTTTATCAGCAATTTTAACTATCGTAAGAGTAATTTTAAAGTCCTTCACAACCCTTAGCGTAAAGAATTTTAGCTCATTTGGCGTAAAAATGAAGACCGAACTCGTATACGAGATTTTTAAAAGAAGATTTCTTGCAATCTGCAAATAAGTACAACTTTCAAGAAGGTCTTTTTGTTTGATTGTGTTGCTTAACTTCTAGTTCTTCTTAAGTGTTGACTTTTTTCCCGGATTAGGATATGGATGACTTCCAGTTGGTTTTCTGTGTATATCCCGATTTTTCTTCACCAATTGGAAATGTCACGAACAGCATTCATGAACACCATGGTGTTCTTCATTACTATTTGCTTTTGTGTTGTTGACTCTTTTGTAAAGAAAGACGTAGAATAAAAGTTTCGATCTCTAACGTGTTTCTTCAATTTGTGACGAACAGAATACAATGTAACCGTGAAATTTATTGCATTTGCTGAAAAAAAACGAAGAACATAAACAAACGCAATTTAAAACAGGCAAAATATACAGCCAACACATTATTATAACCAAGATCAGCGAGAAATAGACGATAAGTAGCGGAGGAAGTCCGCTAAGACATCGAATCATGTCGTCTCCATATCTGCTTCTCGAAGAAGTTCTTGCATCATCTGCTTGATTGGGTTTCCAGGTTCGACTTTCTGTACCAACATTTCAAGAACATCAGAACGGTCACTGAACACTTCTCTCGCCTACAACGATATTTATCTATAAAATTCATTGTAGCTGAAGAGAATTTCTTGAACTCTGACTGTAAACAGAAGTGTATAGCCGGTGTCACTTTAGTTAATCACCGATGATTCAAACAAACGCCACTAAAACCTATATTCGTGAAAAGCACGTAAAAAACTGTACAGAGCTTCAGCTTGATCAAGGTCTTTTCCATTAAGATCTTTGTAAAGAAGTCTTCACTATTTGATTGGTGGTTTTTTTGCTAGGCACTGACATCCAGCGAAGCTCAGTCGCAAAAATCTCTTGTCCACTGGTTAACCATAAAATGCTTTACCAGCCTACAAAGTTTTCGTTACCTTGATATACTTGATATACTGATATACTTGATAATTGAACGGCCCGTCCTCGCTACTTATGCCGACCCCAGCACAATCACCATTTTTCGGAGATCTGTTGGTTAAACTAATGTGGTTCCTCGCAATCCCGAGGTCAGCCTGGCCAAAGTGTGTACCAGGTCCTCACCACCACAGGCAGTCGCAGCCCTTGTGGATCAGAGAGAGATTTACCACCATGCGACTTTGATACCAAGACGGTGGTGGATCCTGGAATGTTTACTCTTAATTAGGCTTCCTGATGGAAACGCCGGACTTCTCAGCTCGGGAGACCCTCCCAGGAGGATGAATCCCTCCGCTGTACATCGCAGCCCGATACCCAGGAACACCTCCCAGCCACGATGAGGCACTAAACCGTTAGGAGGTTACCTTGATATATGCGCTGGAAAAAACTCTTCACTCGACTCATTCTCAGCTGGGTTGCCACAGAAGGATTAAGAACATTGAAAAAAAAGAAACAAAGCGACCAATCAGGACTTGAGAATAGTTCAGGATAATGGGGCATACCTGTACGGTAACAAAAATCGTTGAAGTATATAGAGAAAGAAAAGGTAAAGCATGATGGGCTCCTGTGTGACATCTCCTGGCTTACCGTACACCTCAGTAACATAGAAACTACATAAATAGAGTGTAAATACATTAAGAGCCATAGAAAATATTACTCTAGGAAAAAGCTAAAAGTACGGACGATGCAATCCGAGGGCTTGACCTATGCAGATGATAAGTAAACAGAAATTCTAGTACCTACTTCAAGATAAAAAAATACCAAGGAGGCAGAATAGGTGATGCATATTGACGAAAACCAGTGGACAAGGACCTTAGCGACTGGGTAAGGGTGTCAAGGGTGCAAGAAGATGACCACTTAGCAGATGGTGGCAGTTGGTCACGAAAGTCCATGGTAGACATGAATAATGGGTAGAATTAATCTTGCAACACAAGTACTGTTTAGGATAAGATGTATACCAAATTTTTTAATCCAGCACTTCTTGCCAGACGACGTAAGGAAGGAATCATTACGCGAAGAGCGACTTTAGCAGTACATAAACCTCGAAAAAAAGCGAAATGGTGGAGAAGAAAGAAATGGGGCAAGAATGGGGTCGCCACGAAAACAAAATGAAAAACTTGAGTGAATGAAAATGAAAGACTCACTGTGTCTGTATGTTCACTAAAGAATTTCATGCATAGCGCTAATAGTCTTTCACAAAAGTACACCGCCACTTCCGAATGTGAGATCGTCTGAAACCCAATTTTCAAATATCAATAAAGGTTGAGTAACCAGTACCAACTGACGTAGTGTAATAATGTGATTAATAGAATTAATATTGATTGCTCTCTGACTATACAAACCAACTCGTACACGTACCTTGGGAGATCAGTGAACATGGAGAACATTATGAAAGAAGGATTAGATAAAAGGAGAGAAGCATAGGTCGCATTCGAGACCCTCAAAGAACCCACCGGCGAACTAACGACCCAAAAATCCACGTCTTTTAGATTCAACATTCCTCCCGACACTCTGTTATGCAGCAGAGACGTGAGCTAATACTTCAAGCACTGGATCAGCAGCAGCACAGATTCAAGAAGACTGCGCACTAATTACAGAGCGCTTGAACGATGTCTTTCGAAATATAACCGGCATACACATTATCTAGCCGGACCGCGCATCTGACCTCCGTAACCTATCTCACCTTTGGGATCCAGGAGAATACACTTCGATAACGAAAACACGTAGGCTGGCTATACAATGAGAAGAGCTGACGGAAGATGGGCGAAAAGAACAGTACAGTGCACTCCACGAGGATGTAGGGGCCCTTTAGGACGACCACCTACACTTTGGGCAAACAAGTACGTAACGGAAGTCAATCAGGTGTATTCGTAGTTACAGTTGTTTTACAAATTACGGTATGAGGCTCCTACAAGCCACCATGCTCGCTTCAAACCACCACCATGGAAGTCGATGGCGAGGGTAAGAAACAACTGGAAAAAGTGCTAGTATCAGCACAACTCATGAAGATGGGTCGTGCAACTATCCAGGTGAGTAATCAATACTAAGGCATCCATAATAGCTCAACAATACTAAAACGTTGAGAGATCGCACAACTTTCCATGGGGTCTAAAATTGTCGCTACGCAGAACAATAGTTGAACCAAGACTTCCCAGTTGAGTTCCAACGACGCATTTTTGACCATTCTCCTTAAAAATCTGTGTCCCAATCCGTTCATGTAGGACTCAAAAACAGTAGAAATCTACCACGACTAATAATATATACAACAGAATGACCCAAACTAATGTATAAAAAAGCAACGGAAAGATTTCTATACTACAAAGAAGAAGACGAGGTCACCCGGATAATCCAACCCACCAACGCGTCTTGGACACAAGGAAGAAAAAATGAGTTGGTCCAAAATGTGACAGATAGCGTAAAACGTTCGTTGCATTAGTATTTTAACCAACGACCGAAGAATCTTCGGAACTGGTGAATGACACCCCAGTAATATAATAGTAATGGTCAGACATTAGATAAAATCAATAACCAACTTGGTTATAGGCAAGTCATAAAAACATACCTCAAAAAAAGAAAGAAACGCGTGAATGGCATTGCCGAGTACGCAACAATACGATGGTTCACGCATTAATGGCAAAAGTTTCAAGGTAGCATCGAGAACGAACGAAACAAATGGCACTATTTCCTGGAAACAAAACTCCAGAACATAACGCAGCTCCAGTATTCTCATGAAGAAACAACATTCGTACTTTTTAGAGAACCAAAAACCAAGCGAGGAGCAAACTACAACTGTTAAGTGACAATCGGACACCTCTTCGTTGTGTGGTTACAAACTTTTTCTTCTGAAGAAAAAAAAGGTCCTCTCATAACAACACGTCTTGGATCATTTATGACAAGTACATGTGAAGAGAGTAGAATGCTGACAATAGTCATTCTCTTTTTCTTCCCTTTTTCTCTTTTTTCTCTTTTTCTTGCCAGCCGATTTTTTTTCCCGCAGAGAAAACCAGTTGGAATACTTTTTATTGTTGCAGTGTCGGACGACACAAGCTATTTCTCTACATATTATAATTCACAGAAAACTTCGGATGAATTTGGTTCCCCGCCGTGATTACTAGCGTTTCCATGCAGCATATCATTGAAAACACAGATTCTCAACTCTGTCGTGTTCAAGTGAACCCTCTACAATTTACTTGGATACTTGGACGGTCCGTTTTCACGGCCTACGCGGACCCCAGCATATATGCCATTCGCTCCTTCCTCTCGTAATCGTAGTAATAGTGGTGGTCTTGTTTGAGTATGGCAGCGCGTCCGAGTCTCATACCGTGATCTGTAAAACGACTGCATCTGCGAGTATAGCTGATTGACTTTGTTAACGAACACGTCCGCCCAACGTGTAGGTGGTCGTTCTAAGGAACGTTCGCATTCTGTTGGAATCTATTCTACTTCTTCTATTCTACTGTTCTTTTCGCCTATTTGTGGTCTGCTCTTCTTATTATGTGACCGGTCCACGAGAATATACATCTATAGCGAAACATAGATATAGTGACACATCTGTTTCGCTATATGTATATCCTCCTGGATCTCGAAGATGTGAGAGATTTCGAACGTCAGAGCTTCGCATTCCGACTAGATATTGAGAGTGCCGGTTATATTTCAGAAAACATCGCTCAAGCGCTCTGTGCGTAGTGTGAAGCATTCTTGACGTAGCTGAAGTATCAACCCACGTCTCTGCAACATAACAGAGCGCTGGGAGGACCGTAGAATGGAAGGGATGAGCACGGATTCTCGAGTCCTTCAGTTGGTCGGTGGCTTCTTTGAGAGGCCCGAATGCGGCCCAATCTGCTCCCTTCTTTTATTTAGTTCCTCCTTCATGTTGTTTTCAATGTTTTTTCAATGTGTTTTCAATTTATCACCCAATGTATATGTACGAGGTGGTCCCTGCAATGAAAGAGCCATCCAATTCAATTTTTTTGCCTTCGCACCATGGGTTTTCCATGAACTGGGTCTTCTTTCAATTACGCGAAGTCCGATCTTTTTCCCCGATTCGTTGAGCTCGTTGATCATCACCTCTGCTTCGCTAGTACTTCTTGAGATGATAACGTCGTCAGCAAAACAAAGGTTTGATAGGAATTTTCCATCAATACGTATGCCTTTCTCATCCCAAACGAGTGACTTCATTATCCACTGCAGTGTGGCACTGAACGGCTTTGGCGATACTGTGTCCCGCACTTCGAATCAGTTTTCCTATGGATATGGTAAGAGGTCAATGGAAGAGTTGTATTTTTGCAGTGCAGTTCCGACAACAGTAGGCCAGAGTTCTTATGTAAGACGGGTTTACTCCTTGGTCGACGAGTGCTGATAGGACTACATTCGTTTCAACAATGTCAAACGCTTTTTCATAGTCGACAAAGGCTAGGGCTAGAGGCAAGTGGTATTCCCGACAACCTTCGATGACCCTGAACACGGTTTGGACGTGGTCCATGCAGCAAAATCCTTTTCGAAATCCTGCTTGCTCGACTGATTGCGTCTCATCCAATGTCCTTGATATGCGCGAGAGAATAATCTTAGTGAAGAGCTTGTAGAGTACACTTAACAAGGATATGTGACGATAGTTACGAAGATCCCTTCGGTCTCCTTTCTTGGATAGGATCACCATGCGCGACGTCCTCCACTGGTCCGGGATATTTTTTTGAAGGTAACCTGTCATATAATCTGCGAGAAGTACACGTAAATCGTGGCCTCTAGCTCTAAGGAAATCGGCAGTAATATTATCGGGTCCTGGAGCTGTGCCTCTTTTCATGCTTTCTATCCCAACTCGAACCTCCGACGGAAGAATTCCAGGTGGTTTTCTACAGCAGGGATATTAGAGCGGGACCCGCACGTAACATCACAGCTCTGAGGAAGGCGAAGTCGCCGAAACGTCAGCCATCGATCAATAACATCAAAAACAACGACAACGACAACGAAGATCTGTACCAACCTCGCGTCAGCTTAAGAAGATCAGTTTATAAGATCACATAAATAAATATATCAACTATCTAAGCCGAGGTTTATAGAAAGTCAGTCTTTCGAATCTCATCTTCGTTCATCAGGGCCGACAGTAGAACACTATAATCACACAAGTCCCGACGGCATTGTTTCAAACTGCTTCTTTTCTCTGCTGCTTCCAGTATTTTCTTCTGCTAATACCGTTGTAGATCTTCCTGCAAGGCTCTTCTGCAGCTGGAATTTATTACTAGCCATGTTAAACGTGTTGCAGTAGGATCAAGCTTCAGTTTCCTTCTCCTTTCCAGCAACTCCTTAGTGCGACCCGATCTTCTTGCCTGAGGAACTGAGGCGAATTCGGCACAGCTTTTCAGTCCTTCGACAAGCAACTCGTAGTCTTCGGTCAAGTTTTCTTTAATCTGCCAGTCAAGTTTTGATAGGATTTCGTCTAGAACGCTCTCGTCATATACAGCTTGACTTTTTCCTCGTGGTCGATAAAGAGAGTTCTTTTCCAGCTTGCGGCTGAACCGACTCTTCGCGCGAAGAAGGCGGTGATCGGAACCAGCACAGAATGACGGGACCACCGATGTGTCAAGTAGGCACCAACTTCTGTTTGTCAGAATATGGTCGATCTCCGCATGAGTCATGCCGTTAGGAGACTCCCATGACCAGCGGCGGCTTTCTTTCTTCTGGAAAAACGAGTTTCGATGGAAGAGACGTGTTACTGACAAAAGTCCTGCGAGACGGTTCCCATTCTCATTTCTTTCTCTTGATCCAAAATTTCCGATCCTGTGTTCGCTGTCGTTGGCCTTTCCTATTCTGGCGTTGAAGCCTCCGACAACAAATTTATGATATGCTTCATCACTGCGAATTACTTCCTCCAACCGATAGTAGAACGCATTTAATTCGTACTCATCAGCTGTGTCAGTCGGTGAGTAGCAGTTGATGATAGTGATCTTCTTATGATGCGATGGTTTAAGACGGAGGACGGCTATGCGACGGGAAAGAATCACGTATGAGTCAACGAAATGGACAATGGACGGGTGGTCGACAAATCCTACGCCACCGACATTTCGTGACGGGGCCTTTTCTCCACAGTCGGTCTTCTTGATTTTTTTCTTGTTATGCGAACACATGAAATTTAGTGCGATCTGCAACTACAAGAAGGGCGTGAAGATCGGCGTCTTTGGAGAGTATTCTGGCATTATACGTGCATAGTAAGAAACAATCTCCATGGCGTGTCATGCGTGTGTTCGTCAGATCCGGTTCCAATGACGTCCTGCGTAACCCGAAATTTTCTGGCCTCTCACCGGTCGTCTCACCGTCCGATGTCATGACGGGATCACCCAGTGTGCGGGGCACTGAGGCTGACCTATTGCTGGTCGTGCAACATGGTCCTCCCTGGAGTTTTGACGTAACCTTACAGGGGCGTATCCAGGTCCTCACCACGATGCGGATCAAAGGAAAGCGTTCTCGACCTCAAACTTGGGTAATCAAACTTCCACAATTTATAGTTCCCCCAGTTAGTGCCTCTTACATATTTGTAACCATTAGAATCTGCAGCCAGCACAATTTACACCTTTTGTTGATACTACCTCCCAACGGTAAACCGCCTCATCGTGACCACGAGGTGTTCCTGGGTGTCGGACTGCGATTTACGGCGGGGAATTCCTCCCCTGGCATAGTCTCCCAAGTTAAGAAGGAGTCCGGCGTTTCCCATCAGAAAACCTAATTAAGAGTAAACCAATACCAGAATCCACCACCGTCCTGGCATCATAGTCGCATGGTGGCAAACTTCCCTCTGATCCACAAGGGCTGCGACTACCTATGATGGTGAAGACCTGGGACACACTTTGGCCAGACTGACCTCGAGATTCCAGAGAACCACGATGGCTTAACCAGCAGATCTGCGAAAAATGGTGATTGTGCTGGGGCCGGCAGAACCAGTGAGGACGGGCCGTTCAAGTATCAAGTATCAAGTAGGTTGATACTACTGGAATCACCCAAACACAAATATCTGTATTGAATTAATCTAGTGTTGATCTATTTGGTAAGCATGTTAACAGTTATGAAGTCATCACACCTTATCAGTTTCTTATGAAAGCTAACACAACATTTTTCTTCCTGGAATCATTTCCAGGAAATGGTTAATCGCTGGTATAGCCTCTCTACATACTAGAATAAAACATAAACAAACCTGGGTTCTAAACCTAGATATATTTTGTAAAACCCATTTTGTTCACTACAGTTCGTAATGTTGGTCAGATGGAAATCAGTCCAATATTTGCAAAATTCACTTGTCCTTTCGGACCCAGTTTGGGATGCAACATTCGTAAACCTGACTGCAACTCTAGCAATCTCTCAAGTACATGCAGATTAACGCTTCCTTTTTGAAGCCACGGAGCCATGGATTTTTCCGACCCTTTTCCAATCAGACTGCAGATACCAGTGATTGATAGTTCAACAAAAAATTTTTTCTCCTCCTCCTACGCATACACGAGTCGTCAACCATATGCGATTCTGAGCGACTCTTCACCCTCGTTGGAAAACATGTGAATAAAGCGGCTCTGAAGAAGGCGATTCTGTCCAAACGTCAGCTACGGTTGTGTTGTATGTGTGTTACTGTATGGAAGTAAACGTATACTGTTTAACAATTTCGCGATTGCTGAGAGAAAACGACAGATTTATAATCCATTGGCGAGGTTAACAGAAAGTCGATTTTAGGAACTATTACGAGATTGTACTAAGTTCATAACGGTCAATCTGCCGCATGACCCTCGCATGAATTTAAATCAACTCATACCTTCCACTATATATGTCAATTGAAAAACATAGTAAGACAACTAGACCTTTTTTAATGTCGACGGCATCCTTGTGAGTAGGGGTATTTGTTGCGTCATCGTACCAAAATTTCTGAAAAAAAAAACAGTTGCAATTCAGACATTATGCTGATAAAAAACATCAAAAAATTTAATTAAGTTGATATTTCATCAAACGATGTCAAGCATTTAATTAGTCAGACACTATGTCAGCTATTCCAAGTGTTATTCACCTAACCATCGCTTTCGGATACATTTCCACCATTTGTACAAGTGTTCTCACTGCGCCATATGCATCAGAATATGTCGGATTGACTGCCTGTGCCACAAGCGTCGTCACTAGACCATCTGTGTCTCGTTGGCGCCACCGGATTCCTTGAATTCTAGTCCGATTTGCCATTGGATCCACGAATAAGCCTCAAAAACCAACGAATAAAAACTAGAAGATTGATGACGGAAATCCAGAAATATTACTTAACACATTTAAGAAACTGCGCGTTCTCAAATTTCACACTTCCTTAACTGAACTCTTAAACTTCTCGTCTTCACAAAGGAGGGGGTGCGGGAATAAACACAATTTCCATTTTTGCTGGTTGGGTAAAATTCTCCTATAATCTCAAAAGTCATGCTAAGACTACTACAAGCTGTCACCACTTGCCATCCATCTAGTGGCACCTCAAGAAATTTACCTCTTAACCACTGCCAAAGTTTGATATCGACAAAAAGCACAAAAACTAAAGGCCCATTTTCTATTTCACAAAAGTGTGATGCCGTTCTTCTCTCAGGTAAGCTGACTTCACTAAGTAGCCTGATGCGTTTAACGAAAAGAAGGAACTCGAGGAAAGAAATCGCTATGTGGACTCCAGAAAATCGTAACTCCATAGCGATAAAATAATCAATCTTGTACAATGTGGGCAAATATCGTAATGAATCTAGAATGTAGAACCTACTGATTTCTTTGTCAACCATTAAATTTCACTACGAGCTGAGATGTCTCTCTAAATTTGAAAGGTGCAGTTATTCACAGGAGCGCATGAGTTTAAATCAACTCATATGTGTTATTAAATTAGGTTACACAATATTATAACCTAGCAGCAGATCCTATATTCTGTCACAAAGATGCTATTTTGAAAAACTTGCATGGATATTTGAGCTGTATATCATCGAGCAAATTCTGCGCGTGCTTCCGTTGATTGGCTGGTAAATCAGACCGGGTGAAAGTTACTATCACTTCAGATATTGGCACCGTAATTTCCACATTGGTGAGGTCAACCTTCAAAATGGATTAAATGTGTGAAATATATCAAAGGCGGAATACAAACAGCTTTCAATAGTAAGCAATTGTTAAAAGATAGAGGCAGATAAGGAGAGAGAGGGACACGGAGATAAAGCGAATGAACCCAAATAAATATGACCATTGTGTCAAGTGTTGCTGGCACAGCTTAGTACAGTTTCAGCGGAGTCTTGCAATAACTAGCAACTAGTTTCAGTAATAACATTTTCTAATGTATAACACCTGAAGAACGTAGTCAGTTCTAAAATGACGTCTGCTCTTCTTCCATGACCAACGCATATTTTCCTTACGCCGAATCGTTAACCAATTCAAAAGCTTCGTGAAAAATGTCAAAGAATATAAAAATCTAAATAATGTTTATGGTTTTCATGAACTTGAGCTTTCGCATGCTATGCAGTGATGGACTTCCCATTATTCTATTAGCTGACTACGCGGTAGTGACTCCTACTAATAATGAAGAAAATAAAATTCAAGGAAAAAATGTTACCCGTGGAACAGTCGCTAAAATCACTAACCCAAAGACTATTCATCGTTCTCTTCAGATGAAAAGAGGGGAAGAAAATTCGGAAAAAAAACGAAAACGAAACCTTACCCAGATGTTCTTAATTCCAAACGCTTAATTACAAAAGAAAAACGCACCAGGTGATCAATAAGATCGACTGCAGTTTTTATGCGTTCCGGATTGCGGACGACCATGTCCACCAAATACTGGGCCAGACAGCTCCACTGCTGGACAGTCCATACACGGCAAAATTCGCGAATTGAATTCAGCATAAAGAATGTGCATACTATTTGTGAATTGAATCTATAAGAACATAGGTAGGGAGAAAATATATTGTAACACTTCAGTCGGATTCACCTCGGATTAAATGAGGAAAGTAATTTATTGAACACAATCTCAATCGTCTTTAACGGACATCGTAGTGGCATCTGTGCTACCAGCTCATCTATTCCAGGATCACCAAAAATTACCAACATCTAAAAGCAGCCATAGCTCCAGGCAAACATCCATCTCACATAAAATATAAAGCATACATATGAAACATTTTGGGAACATTTAGGCATTATCAGCAAAAACTTTGCATTTGATAGCATCAAAAACTATATTTGCTTCAACAATAAATTAAATAACACCTCGACAAAACATGAACGTAACCATATCTTATTACCACATCTTCTGAAACAAGTCTCAACCTCAGATAAAGTAGATAAAACTGCTAACAATTTAACTATCAGAAGTCACAACCTGCAAATCTAGCTCTGCGGGATCGGATATTGCCGAGAAGATCTCCTCACGCCGCTGCAGAAACCTACTGAGCAGCCTATAAAGGTCGCATGCAAGCGATTAATTGCTGCTTCTAGATCCGTAAACAAGAAAGCCGAATGTAGTTCGGAAACTTACAAAGCTCGGCTGTAACCAGGTGGTAGCACTCTATTATGGAGCGCTCGCAACATTTCCTCCTCAGTTAACTCCTAGGAATCAATTCTTCGAAAATTTAGTTACAACACCAACAAACTGTACAAATATTACGGATTACTAACCTATAACTGCTACTGATCTATACTTCAAACTAAGACCAACCTTCATTTTCTGATTCACGGGTTGAGGTGCATTGGGTACATATTGCCGCAAATGACCTTCAATCGCCGAAGATGTGGCGGCACTTTTAAGCACTTTTGCAGAAAACGTGGATAACCGGCTTTTCACAGCAGGAAACTTAAAAGATCTAAGTGGAATAAAAATATGTCACGTGAAAATCATTTTCCTAATAAGTATGTGCTATGTGGAAATTTCTGGAAAACCTACTATCAGAGATGAGTGAAAAGAACTCTAAGAAAAACCTTCTTCGCACATGGTCCTAATACAGCAAAAATTAAATTAAACGCATCACGGTCGCCAAGAAAGAATTTCAGATTTCCTTCTAAATGTTCTACCACAGCCATAGCGACATCTTCAGCTGCTTGTGTATCACGCCAAATATCCCAGTCGAGCACGAATGGAGCACCTGATATCTGCAATGCTGAAAAACTTAATATCTCGTTATAGATAAAGTCGTATTTCTCTACTATAAGTGTTTCTAAACTATTTAGACCTAAAAGTTGTCAATTTTTTCCCACAGATACATTACACACACCGTAGCTGCTTTCAAATAATGGAGCATTTCAACTCGCGTCATTGGTTTCGTTGGAGTTCTCTCAGCGATAACAGTGGGTTTTGTAGGTGAAGTATGGAAAGCGCTGATTTCCATTTTCTCTTCATTACATCTTTGGATATCATCGAGAAGTGATATTACCTATAAGGAAACATTAACGAAGCAAAAATGCAAGATATGCTAAACGTTTTTATATAAACGCTGGCTTAAGCGTATACTATTCAATATATTACAGTACATCTTCAGGATTATCAAATCGTAAATTTACTTCAACGGGACGTGTAACTTCCAAAGAAAATTGTCCACTGAGTTTAAGATTGCTATTATCCAGAATGAATTTAATTTTTCAGGAATTTAGACCCGATTCACATGCAAAATAGCTTAAACCTCCGTTTAGGATCGGTTACACTGTGATATATTGAAACACACGACATGTTCTTTGAATAGAAAGCGAATACCACATGAAAGCACAAGGAGGATCACGTACTAAAGCGAACCTGTTGTGCATGTTTGATGCCATTAATACTGTGTATGTTTAGCATTATTCTAGCCGTCTTATCCAGTGACATAACGTCACTTTTGCGGAGTTCACGATTTCCGCACGCAATTTCTAGTAGACGAGAAGCATGCTCTGGTCGTATAGCACTCAACTCACACGCGACTTTTAATGCCGACTGCGCATCCAGATCTCCCATCGCAATCTGTTAATACAAACTCTGAACATTCGACAATCTTACGACATATTAAGACTTAATAAACAAATGCTTCCATCTGTATAGATTTCTAAAATATGTTCAACAGAAAGAGTTTTGAATAACGAACCTTTACAATTTTCTCATTATCGAACTCAAGCATAAAAGCTCTTAATTTAGGAGTTAGCAGATCAATCTCGCTACCATCGCATAACACTTTAGGCATTTTGTGCTTATCTGACAACCACACCTTCAACGAAATTCATGAAATCCATTGAACTAGAATCTTAAATCAAACATGACAGTAACCGACAAAAATCACATGACATTTCCGAAAAATGTTTGTCTTCAGCCGGAACTAGATGGAACAAAAACGAAGCGATCCTATTCTGTGAAAATAATTTTGTAAACCATTGTCTAACACAACCTCAGCAAGTGTTTTGTATGATCTTGTTTGATTTCCCGACGCATAACAGAGCAACTTTAATAATGCTTCCACGGCATCCGCCGTCATTAGCATCTGCGCCTAAAAATCGCTCAAAAACTTCATCCGAAAACATCACAAGTAACAAAAAGTTTGACTTTTACTCTGACACACCTTTTTAGTAGGTATTGTAACAAGATATTTCAAAACTGGCTTTTGTCCGCAATCTCGAGAAAAATTCATGGGCCAAACATCAGGTGCAACAGCACAGGTCTCCATATAACGCAAAAACACGTCCAGCAGTGGCGATGTTTTCATTTCGTTGATCTTACCAAATTTTTCCACCAAGGCAGGAAAAAGCACGGATAACTGCAATTATAACAATACACAAGTTTCACGATGCAGAAAAACTAATCAAAAATACATACGATGTGCGCTATTGCCAAATATACATACACATATATGTATATACACGTACATATATATATATACATATATATATATATACATATATATATATATAGACGTACAAGGGTGCCATAACAGAATAGTATCACTGGCCGAATTTAGTGGCAACTTTTCATCTACATAAAGAGATCAGATTTCGCCAGTAAGAAACAAACAATTTATTTACTACTTTTATTTACTACTTATAGGACCATACCTGATGCATATTATCCACGTCCATTTGGTCTCGAATCGCTGTTAGTAAACAATTAAGTTGTTCGCCTTCAGAATCGAGTGCAGCCCTAGCCAGGTGAGTTACCAAAGACGACGCTATTTTCGGGTAAAACGATGTTTGCCGTAATCCCTCCATCCATACACCTTCTGCACCTTGATTCGAGTCCATAACTTCGTCTGGATTCTGGAGAACCATAGCTTTGGCAATATTCTCAAAGATAAACTTTCAAAACCATTCCAACCCATTTTTTAAAGATTTTATTGCAATATGCACTAACTGTAATGTATACGTGCCCGAAAACAATTTAGAAGTGGCAGTGGAGGCAGTGGTAATGATGCCGACCATCTTAAGCACATGCTAATTCGACCGCTTCCCGCATCACCAAATCTCTTACCCAAACGAGGTGGGAAATTGGGTTTAAGCGGGGAAAAAATTCACTCTCTGCAGTATAGCCGCTATACCTGGACTTTAAGAAGAATCAACACGACTAGTTATCAACAATATTCATGAGAAAAGGAAAATCCTCAACTAGCGGAAGAACCTATGTGTGAACAAAATTTGAAAGACGTTCGTGGATCGTAGATCGTGGATGGGAAAAAACGAATAAAATGCATGAAATGCTGGGATTGTGTCGGAGCACGTAGATGTGAAAGATGGGTCGCGTAACTATATATGCATGTTTATATATATATATATATATATATATATATATATATATATATATAAACATGTATATATGTAGTTACATATAAATATGCATATATATGCAAATATATATATATATATGACGTGGTATCCTAGCGATGTACCGACCCAGTGCTTCTATCCTTCCAGACAAGTCTGGTACCAATTTGGCGATTCCGGAAAAATGGAGGGCTTGGTGGGTCTGAGGCGCGGGGATCGATCCCATATGTATTGCAGTGTGCCTCTGACCACTGCGCTACACGCTCCCTATATATAGTATATATATTGCATATATATACCTCATCATAATGAATTCCATCAAATTAAATAATAATTACTAAAATCCACACATCCTTATTAACAATATATAAGTTTGCTCGTATTTTTCAAACGAAATTATTGATTCTGGACTCTAAGAATTATCTCTTTTTCTGGTTGTTTTCTGCAAGACTGGCACATCGGGCAGTAAAAACCATACGAAGTTGGATTTTTTGTGTCATGTCATTATGGTGTTCTCAGTCGACACCTATTTGAGCACTCGTCACGTTTGAGTTGAAGTCATTTCAACGTAACACTATTTTTTCAAGACTTATTTCTATTTTTCCTTATTTTTTCACGGCTCGACATCAAATGTTGTGCAGATCCCAGCACTTCTGCATTCGATTCGCTTCTTCGCATCCATCACCCAAGAAGGTGATTGTATTCGGTGTGGGTTCGGCCCAAATGGTTTTTGGTCATCTTTATTGGATTTTGGTCCAATCGCTTCTCCTTTGAATCCTGGTGTAACCATACTAGGACATAAGCAGTTTTTCATCACAGGTACTCGCCAATTTTTATAGATTGGAGGTACTTACTAGAACTTTCAGAATGCGTTAATAGTTTGCCCACTAAGAAAGAATGTGAAGCTTGGCGAAGCAGGATCGAACCAAGGGCTTGTACCTTCTGAATGGCGTCACATCCACTTCGCTACCAATCTTACTTCCCCATTTTTTTAAATGACAGTCAAATAAGTTAAAAGTGGAAAAGACAGCATTTTCGATAACAATACCATTTTACCATTTTCAAAGCCTTTTCCCTAATATTCTTCAAACAATTCCTAGAAATTTCAAATCGGAAAGCTCTGGGCAAAAATGGCCAACAAAATTGGTAGTAAAAATAAAAAAAAAATAACAAACTGGAAAACGTGAGACACTCCCGATATTAGCTTTCAGAATTCCTCGAACGCCCGAGGTAAAAAAGAAAGCTTTATGAATAACCAAAATTAGTTCAAGTATTTTTTTTAGTTTGAAGGGAAAAACAATAAATTAAAATAAAATTATGTGTGACTTCCACATATTCAACATTTTGGACCCGCTTTTGTTCCAAATAAAACTAAAAATTTCGGGAGAAAATACCATACCGTAAACAAATTAGTTAATACTAGTTTTGCTCCCAGACGTTCCCGAACGCTGAATGCCGTGCGTCGATCGAGAAGGAACAACACTGCGTTGATGCAGTCATCTTGCACAGCATCATTAGCAAAAGCAGCACGTACACGAGAAACTATCTGAAAGATTCATGCCATCAAAAAAGAAAAACAGAACTAAAGGAGCAAAAACAACGAATTCAAAATTGACTGACTGATCATGGAACAACATTTAGACCCACTATTTAAGCTAACAACAAGCTGGACAACAATTTTGATTCAATTTCTCAGTGAAATAAACATGTTGCAGGCTTAAGACACAACAGCAGTGATAGGTGAGAGCAATTTAACAAATTCACAAAGAACTGATATTTTGATAGCGGGTGATAATTTCTCAATACTGGACGAGCTGAGAACTGAATAGAATATTCGTTCAATCTAAAAACTCTTTAAGACCGACAATTTCAGAAAAATAAAAACTAAGATGAAATATTTAAAATCTCCACGCAAACGTAGTAGCCGCTAAGTCAACGATACATTAAGAAAACTATCAACAACTGATGAACGGTATCTTGCTTGCTCAGTTACTTCATTTTGGTTTTCGAAACACCATAGAAAGAAGTGAGAAGAAATTTGCTTTTATGTTCAATATAAAATCTCAACATATTTCACATAAGCTCAGATATTTTGGCTTAAACTTTGATATGACTCTGTCTGAGGTCACGCCGTTACATGTGAGTAAAAAATCTGCTACCAAACTAAATAAATCGGTGCAGTAAATAATACATTGCAGACGATATCAGCTATAAGTGACTCATCCCACTCAGGGCAAACTGACCGAAATGGGGCGTATACAATTCATTTCCCTCGGTGTGAATTATAGAGCTTTTTGCAACATTTTTTGCGCTCACAGCTTCGATGGCTTATCTCACATTGTAGCGGGCGTCTTCCGAGAAGATCTGTACTTTGTACTAAATAATTTGCAAGAAACTTTTTTCGATGACGACTTTATTTATCCAATCTAAACACTGCGGCTGGTACTAGCATATCTGCAGTAATTACACTCTGAAGTTCGGAAAATACGGACATTATATCGTGATGATAAGTAGTAAGGAGACTACCGTGGAGTTCTTGTAGTATGTGGGACAACTAAGTCTACACATACTGCGCATTCATCAATGTGTTTTCACAAAGTGTGCCGTTGCAAACACAGCGTAATGTCAGCTCTTATTCATCTAACATTTTAGTGACGTTGTAAGCCCTGCGCTCTAAAGCACTTAATTTACAACTTTTACAATACACACTTTTCATGTGGCATTTTATAGGCGATCACAAGAATTATAATCAACGGATATTGCAGCACATCTGGCATCACATCTGAACAAATTCTTCTGTCAGAAAACACGTCTTCACCTCCTCGATACCCACCTACTATTTTCAACGTCATGGCTCTTCGTGTGCTGTCACACTTTTCTGCCCATATGAATTAAACTCGGAAAGATTCGAACTTTTAACTAAAACATTTGTAATTTCTCAAAATCGATCCCTGATGTCATCATTGTCTTCTACGTGAGATGTACTGGCGTAATACCACTTTCCCCTCAAGAGAGTTGACGCAAAGGTCGTCGACAAGCCTGGCAACTTCATAAAATTTGTTCAACCAGCACACTGATCTTGTATAGCTTGCTTCTTTCATGATTTCAAGCATTACACGACAAATGCTAGCAACCCAACAGCTTTGTCCATGAGAACCAAGAAATCGACAAGTATCTCGATCTTTTCAACGGTTGTGGGTTCTTGTTCCTTTACAATCAAAATGACTAAATAGTATAGTCATAGCACAGAATGGATAGAAATCGACATGTTGCTAAACGATTGTCAAAACTTGACAGCAGTGTCTTTGAGTGGTTGGATGGAAGGGAGATTCGCCATCAGATAGAGCAGATGGAAGTGTTCGAAAAACATGGAACAATAGGACAACACGTATAAAGTGTTAAAGGACAAGTATAGCATAGTGGGTGTGTATCAACGAAATTTTCAACTGTCCCGAAGTTCTATCACAGGTAACAAATACCCTGCCACAAAAAAATGTAGAAGGAAGTAGGTAAAAAGTTAACATTGCAACTTTAACTACAGCCTCAGCCTAACTGGGTTCATTGCTGTTGGCTCTCACAACCTATTTTTTTCTTGCCAGTATCTAGTGGGCCCTCCTCCGACACACTGGAAATTCTTTGCCAATGAATGGAATAACAAGTCAAGTTTACACTCTGTGATCATTCGAAAATAAAGCTTAATTCGTCCGCCTCCAAAAACCTAACTTTTGTGCAATAGTGCATTGTTAGCTCATTGTCAGTCGCTATGCTGATCTAAATTCATTGTATGAGATTGCATGGTATTCAAAAAATTTTTAAAAAGCGCAAAAATATACCTAGTCTCATCTTAAGAAATCTTACCACCAGCTGACAACAACAGACAGTAGGTGAGTTTTTGCTCGTTTTAGATCAGAAAGGGTGCGTGTGGCGCAATGGTTGGAGGCACCACCGCGACAACCACGTGGAATCGAACCCCACGCCCATGGCCCACCAAGCCTTCCATCCTTCCGCGGTCGGCAAATTGGTACCAGACTTGTCTGGGAGGATAGCAACACTGGTTCGATACATCGGTAGTCCATCGGGAGTCGTTGTAAAGGCCAGATGTGCATTCAATCACCTCCAACGATACTTAATGAAGTCGAATGCATGGCGCATCTCTCAGGGATTGATCAACGCCGAGAGCTTTAGTTTTATTTTTATAGATCAGATTTCGACATGTTTCAAAAGCATAGAAAAATGTATGTAGAAGAAGAGAACAGACAAGTAATATATGAAGAGAACAAAAATTACCAATACGAACTCGAAAAAAATTGTTAAACGAAAACTACACCAAAAAGCGAGATAATTTTCTGGGAAGAGAATAGTGAGAAGTGATAGCGAGCACTTTGACCAGTATGACCGTTATATTACCTATCGTGAGATTGGACAATAACTAGGCATCGTTTCTATGGAATTAATGCATAAGTACAACAAACACCTACCGTGTGAACAACGTTGGCGTCGTCGGTTTTAGCGACTTTTCGACGTTGTAGGTCGTACTGAAGAAATTGACAGAGGGTTGACACCGGCATCGCCTCTATCGCCGACGCATTCATTGTAAACAGCTCCTTTAAACAAATACAAAGCGACTCATTAATTTAATGAACTAATTCGTCATTGATTTCTTTAGGGAACAGAATGATATTTCGGAAGGAAATCAAACACTTGCGACGTATTGTGCATTTTCCTTAAAATCTTATAACACTTGACTAATAGCACTTGTAGTCTCTTCACCTTGCACGACCACGCGCACTGGTTTCAACATTTACGTTGCTGAAATTTTCGGGCCCTACATCCCGACTTCAAAGCGCAAGGCTTTTTCTTGGCTCATTTGGTCATATGCTTATCGAACAGTGATTTGGCACTGGGCCTAATTCAAGCATATGCGTTAGAAAAATCGTTTTGGAAGGGAATCGGTGGATACAGAAAACATGAAAAAAACAACGTAAAACACTTATTAAAAAACATCACTTGAGAAAAACACTTCATACACTTTATCTATCATATAATACCACGATAAAAAGCTGATAAGCTCGTGGTTAGATAATGGACGAATTTAGAAGACCATATTGGATATGCAAAAATTACACAGAGAGACGAATAATATATGATGGAACCGAATAATACTACTTCAAGAAACGATGCGCTGTATCTCTTACGCGGGATAACGGACCATACGTCTTAATTTCAATGCGTATTTCAATTTCTCACCAATGATACCCGAGCCGATGGATCCGGAACGTGAAAATGGCGACTGTCGTGAAAAGGTCGAGGAACTCAATCGTGATGATAAAAGATAAAAACAGTCCCTGTGACGCACCAGAGCTCTCCAATGTCTAATGGGCTTCGCTTGTTTAAAGTCACACAGAGTACCATACTTGTCGTGTAAGGTCACATATTTCATTCTTTTCGTTGAAATTGTATCCCGATTAGAACAGAAGACTCTGTCACTGCGTAGGCCTACTATTTGCTGTTTCCAGAGAGAAATGTCGATCTTCGTCTTAGTTTGGGTAACGCTCTAGAAAGAATGACTGGTCGTTGTAGTTCACAGTTTGCTATAAAGAATCACGACTTTGTAAAAATGAGGAGTTGTTACACATCCATGGACCAAAGTACAATTATAAGCACAGTTGTCTATCATAATTTCTTAACGAGTAACAGGCAACACCACTTCTGGAATCGAGAGTTTCGATGCCGTATTGTGGTTGATGCTCCAAATTATTATCCGTTAAGTAATTTCTTAGTGTAAAAATAAGTTGGAAGGGATAAGAAGCCAATTTCAAAAAACACACAACAAGCGTCTGACATTACTCGCGGAACTGTCTTCATCACCACTGAACTGCCACTGCCATATGCAAGTTTTTCACGCTGCTCCAAATGATACTTGCAAAATCTTGAAGGAGAGTAGCGTAAGTGACAATTCTTTGCGCAGATGTCCTTTTAGCATGAACGAAGAAGCAATGATTCGGTAACACTAATATGGCTTGTTTTAACACAGTTGCTAAATAGTTCTCCATATTCCTGTTGAGCAATAGAAAGTCGGTTGTGGGGAATACAGTTTCTAAACTTACGTTTTGTTAACGTTTTAATAACCAGACCTGTTTAGATGTTTATCAATGATCACTTGGATGGCTATAAAACGCTGGCATATTGTAGTATAAAAACTAACTCTAAACGGAGAATATTCTATACGTTCTTGCACAATTTTAATCCCTAATAATTGTTAGGAAGAACAGCGACCTCAGCTAGCTGCTTCGCAGTTGGCCGGAAAGCGCTCTATAATGTTTTGTATGCCATTAGGTGCATATTTGTCCAAAATAATGGTTGACAAACGCTCTGTAATTCCCTTGTGACATCTGTACGCTTGCTTATAAGAAAAAGCCACAGTAAAAGAGTCACGCCCACACCAGTACCAACCATTTTCGTTCGGCATCAAGAAGTCACAAACCGTCATTCATACTAACCTGTTCTACTGCTATCAGTTGCTTCTAACCATCCTTAGTTCGGTTGTATTTCTGTACGTCACATGTTTCTCATACTACTCCTATAGTCCATTATAGAAGTTACCTACTTACTGTCAGTGTAACTTCTTTCTCTTAATCTTTAGGCACTCCTTCCGTTATCGCGTCTTCTTTCTATTTTATATTTTTTTTTCGCTCCCAGCGGTTTACCTCCTCTTTATGACTGGGAGGTGCCCTGGGTGTCGGACTTCAATGTACAGCGGTGGTTCATCCACCGAGTTGGACGTCATAAGCTAACAAGAAGTCCTACGTTTCCATCCGGAAGACCAGCTAAAAGTAAATCAATATCAAGAATCACCATCGTCCTGGTATCAAAGTAGTCGCTTTGATGACACATCTTCCTCTTATCAACAAGTGCCGGTCACTGTCTGGAGTGGTGACGACCTGAGGAATACTTGGGTTATTTCTTTCTTGGGTTTTTTTTTTTGGTTAGGCTAACGTCGGAATCCAGGAAGCCATAATGGCAGAACCGGAAAAATCGAGGAGTCAGTACTTCTCACATTGGTCGCTCCCGTATCCTACGTCAAGGTGATGAGGCAACCGTTGAGAGGCGATCGAATCTGGGGTTGCATAGGATGTCAATGAGACGGACAAAACGAGCGTAAACACGACACGTCATGGAAACTGCTTCTTGCTCTGCACCCAATAATACTATCACGCACAGAAAATGGTGCATATTTGACCATTCAGCGGCACCTGAAAAACTGTACTGGATCTGATCACCGTCTTTTCCGTGCGAAAATGCGCTGCAACCATAAGCTAAAAAAGAACTCCTGTCATCGTCCAAGAAATAGGAAACAAATCGTGTGCGACGAAGATATTCCCAGTAAAGTCCTCACATCATACGACTGATAGATAAATGAAGACCCGACCGAGAACTATAAGCTGCATTTCGAAGGACTTAAAACTTCTGCCGAAGAAGCTTCAGTTCCTCAAATAAATTCAGACCGCATCCATCACCACTAAAGAAGCTGCTCGAAAAAAGAACACTGAAACTTGATCCTTCTGCAACACACTTAAAACGGCTGACAATGAATGCCTGCTGAAGAAAATCTTTGCAGGATTTACATCAGTATAGCCAGAAAAATTTATTGAAACATCTCAAAAACTACAAAGTCTGAAGAAGTGTCGTCAGGATGTAATGTTCCGCCATCTCCTCCGATAAATCAGGACGGAACTATCACATCACTACATCCTGCCATGATATGGAACTGATTTAAAAAAAGGCCCTATACCAATTTTTTCCGCACCCCAAATCGCCCTCTCTGACCTCAAAATACCCATTGGTGAAAAACTGCCTGGGTTTCCACCCACCGAAGTTCGAGTTCCGACAGAAAGCATGAAAACAGGCACAGCTCCAAAACCCCGATATTACTACAGCCTTATAGATGATACTCACAAATTATGTGTAGTCTTCGAAACCAACTTCCATCTTTCCCTCAGGAGAAAATCCCAGACAAGTGCAGCACTTCGCGCGAGGTCGTCATACCCAAGTAGGCTGACCGGAGAGATCTTCGTAACCACCGTCCAATATGCATGTTCAGTGTATTCCACAAGCTGTTTACGAAGAATGTCCTCTTCCGCTTATCGAAAACCGTAGATGAGGTGCAACCAATTCAGCAAGCAGGATAACGGCAGGCATGCTGTTGCATGGCCCACATTCGAACCGCATCACGCACGGGTCATAGAAATCTGTCGAAAATATTATTTTCCCCTTGTGCTAGCTTTTATCAACAACGAGAAAGCGTTTGACAGCGTCGAAGCGAATGCAATCCTATCAGCGCTCGTCGACCAAGAATTGGACACGTCCCATAATATGAACATTAGCAGACTGTTATCGGAATTAGCACAAACGCACATCTTTTTCATCGGCTGCTCACCATACCCACAGTGAAAGGGGTTCGATAAGTCGACACAACATCGCCAGGGCTGTTTACTACTACTGCAGTAGATAATGAAGTCACGCGATTGGAACGAGAACGGTATATGCGTTGATGGGAAATTCCTATCAAATTTTCGTTTCGTGGATGACATCGTCATCTTTTGAAGGGGCACCTGTGAAGGAGAGACGGTGCTCAATGAACTTATCGAATCGGGAAAAAAGATTGGACGGCGCATAAATACAACGAAAACCCAGTTAATGAAGAACCCAAGGCGTGAAGGTGAGCACATCGAACTGGATGGTTCTCTAATTACAGAAACCACGTTGTGCGTATACCATGGGCGCTCAATGAACATGACAAGCAACAAGGAGAAATTAGGCAGAAGAAGGAGAGCAGTATAGGCCTCATTCGGGCCACTCAAAGAAGTCACCGAGCAACGAGTGGACGCGAAACTCCGCGCTCACATTTTCGAATCAACAGTTCTTCCAGCGCTCCATTATGCAACAGAGACGTGCGCTGATAGCTGAACCACGTCCAAAATACGGTAGATCACCCATAGAGCGGTTGAACGATGTCCTCTGAAATTTGACAGGCACTTGCAACGTATAGCCGGAATACACAGCTCAGATCTTCAAACCTATTTCATTTTCGAGATTCAGGACAACACACATCCACAGCAAAACACAGATGGATCAGTCACATAATAAGAAGAACAGAAGACGGTTGGACGGAAAGAACAGTAGAGTGGACTCCAACAGAATACGAGCGTCCTCTTAGTAGACCACCCAAACGAAGGAGGACATGTTCGTTGCTAACGTCAACCATCTGCACTCGCAGATGGCAGCAATTTCAGGGTTAAGGAATGGACCTCGCGGATGTAACCATGTTCGAAGAAGACCACTGCCATGGACTACCATTCCGCCAAAGAGAGACGAATGGAAACAATGCTGGAGCCTGCAAAATCGGTGAGAACAGGCCATCCAAGTAAGTATCAAAATATCGTATTATTCCTACATTTTTTATATAAATACAGGTCGGATATTATTTAGTTGGATATTAGTTGGAAAGTTGGATATTATTCAATCCTTAACACGGTTATTGACCAGCTCGTTCGAATTTGGTTCGTCGACCGGTCCATACACACCACACTCTTTCACAATATATAGTTTCAAAAGACGTTGCAAGACATTCTTTCCTTCCTAACATCAACTTGAATACAATATGAGAGTAAATACTAGTAACGTTAAGTATTAGACTATACAAAAGCCCTTTTCCACTGCATTATAGAATTGTGCGATAAAACATATATAAATATATATATATACATATATATACATATACATATATATATATTTCGTAATGTTCAGTGGGTATTGCAAACATAGAAAAAGATTAATAATAAAGCGTTAAGGAAGGAACTTAAAAAACACTACTTTACTTGAACTATCCGCTCACTTGAATTGCAGGCATTGCCTTTGACGGTCCAACATTCCGAACCAGCTGATCTACCATGTCTGGCTGGCGACACTCGCAAAGTCGTGATGCCATACTACAATCCACTGCTAACGTCTCCAACTTTCGAATAAACTGTTCAGGTGGTCTACGTGGTAATTCTCTAGAAAAAGTGAGTCCTTTATTCTGCGATGTCATTGAATAGCCTGCCATTTAAATAAATATATTGAGCAACGAAATCCAGCACCTCGGTTGGTTGAAGCAAACCGTTCCGATTAACTTCGAATTTTCTTCATCAACACCCTGTTTTGTGAGAAAAGTCTCCAAATTCATAATTGCCTGAAACATTCAAGATTCAGTAACTTAAAAAGGTTATACCAATGAAAAAATACACATCGTAGGTATCCTATAGTCTAGAAAACGAAAAAAAGGATTACTACAACCTGAATCCGTAAACCAGTACTTTTTTAAATTCTTTAGGACATAGCTACAATACTTTCATTTAAAGGGTTCTCCACAAATGAAAAAAGGCAGCATGACCTCCTTCTCCCTCTCTATCGTCTTTGTCTCTATTTCTTCCCATTCCTCAGGTGTTTTTCCTTCAAACTCTAGAGGAAAACGAAACGACCTGAAAAATATGCTTGCAAGTCATATGACACAATTATCTAAAGATTAAATGCCATTTAAAAAAACCAACTTTACAAGAATCATGTGAATAAAGAGCCGAAGCTGCGGATAAATGGAATAGATTTTCTCCATTTCCTCACCGACTTTCCCTAGAAAGTCGAAATGTGTAGGAGAATATAAAACTAAACAAGCATCGGAAGGAGCAACCACCTGCACAGGACCACATCATAACAATATACCACGACTTCCAATAGTACTTCTTGACAGCAAATGAGCTGAACTCTTCCCTAGAAAAGAATACCTGTTCGAATTTTCTTCATTTTACATATCTGTAACATTTCGAACGAGCACCGTGCTCGTGATGATTGGCATCAATGGCGGTGTGCTGCCCACCACTTAACACTTTATAAGAACGACACTGGTTCTTTGATAAATTCTGAGGATTTTTCGATGAGTACTTTGGCACTTGAAAAGCTAAGTGACATACAGAAGAGACTTTGCCTTATTGCTCTAATGACACGTAGATTTCTTTGCAATAATTTTGCTTTTATTCTAAATCGGTTTAAAATAGGGCTTAAAAATTGTTAATAAAAAATAAAAACCAAACGTATGCACTTAGTTCGGTACATGCATATACGGCGAGGAAACTGACGTAATCCGAGAGCTTCCCACATAAAATTGAGCGTGGTCACAAAGACACGCATATTTCGACTCATAGTGTATTTTGCTGATTGAAATAAAAGCCCGAATGAAAAGCTACGTTTTGCCTATACGATGTAGATCTTTTGATTCTACGATGCTAAAATTCCGACCCTTCCGGCATTGGTCTCGATGCCGTCAGGAGAACACGCAGCGTCTCACAATATTTCGTTGATGTACGCGGCTGCCGCAGTTTCGTTAAAACTTTTAGAAAATGCTTACCGGATCAATAGTTTTTTAAAGTTTAATTCTAAACAAATTTAAAATTTAAACATTTTAGAAAACTTCACAAGTACTCCCGTCTATCAGCACATCAGTACTCACTTAGTCTACTAATCGAAAATAACCGAAATTTATCGAAAAACCAGAATTATCCATTATGTGTTAAGGTAAGAAATACAAGAACTTACGGCGCAGTACCACCTGGTGGTCGATAACTACTAAGCTGAAATAACCGGTCGATCAGCTGGACGGGATTTGACAACGTTATTAGAGGAAGATCAGCATCTAAAATGACGCTGTCTTTATTAGCATGACTCAAACGTGATGGTAAATTAAGTTATTATGATTTTTACAAATATATGAGGTAAAAAAGACTACTGCATACACTGTTCACGCACCTGAAGATCAATTTTTGGTTAAGTATAAGGCCTGTTATGCTCTATTAACAGTTACTTTACAAACTAGAATGTGAAAATCAAGTGTCGCCCAGCCAGCAATAAACCCGTGATTAGGCAAAATTAAGAATCGCACGGAAGTTTTTGCTGAGAAAACATACCTGCAAACACACGATTTTCGACAGCCCGCTTAGTCAAGCCTTCTATGAGACGTATAGCCTCTTGATTGTCCAACATGGTTATGTGGTCACCAAGAATCTGGAAAAAAAACAGTTACACAAAAGCGGATAACAGTTCTCTAACCTACTCAATGGTCGAAGCTTTCTCAAATGCGTGCTCTGAAAAAGAATTACCTATAACTAATAATTGAAGTGTGTTATCGAACTACAAGGCTGAAGAACATTCGAAACCATAATGCTTTAACGGCAGAGTAAATTATCGATTGAGCACGAAAAGAGTTGAAAGAAAGTAAAAACAGGGCTTTCGGAAAGGATAAAGGCGGAAACCCAACTGAGGTCCCGAGTATTGTTCATATCTCAGCAACCCTGTGGTTGTATTTCACATAATATAGTGCAGTGAAAAGGACGAAAACCAACAAATTAAAGTGAAGTCATCGTATCGTCAAAATTACATAATGTATACGTCACCATTCTTAAGGTCGATTCCTTCAAACGGCATTCGCATATAATCTTGAAACAAGTCGCATATTCTGATTCTGTGGGCCCTTGCTCTAAGCCGCAGTAAACTTCTGACTAAAAGAAATTTAGAAATGTAAAGGGCTCATTTTTCATGCCTAACTTAATAATCCAATAGCTATTTCTGAAATGCATTAATGTACGCACACGTTCCATGAACAGAAGCTTGTGATATGCCTGCAGGTACTCTCGAGCCGAGGGGAATATGTGACGAGCACCTTGCAACCATCTGCAAAGCGAAAAGTAGGCGATAACAATCATATTGACGATGGGGTTTTCTAATTAGTTCGCATAATTCTCATTTGTTGAGGAAAACGCTGAAAACGTTGCAAAACAGGAGTTTTGCTTGTTTTAACAACCGGATAAAAACTGAGTACTCCTCGATTTAAGTAAAAATGTTGGGCAAAGAAAAAGGAAGAAAAGAAACAACGTGAAAACATTCGCAACGACGTTAGTTTTTTGATTATTGTCAATATTTTTTGACAACTATAACATGAGGTGCTGATAGCGCGATAAACTCATGAAGCAAATTCTGCTTCATCTCTCTAAAGATGCAAGTGAGCTCTGTTAAACGACATTTAAATCTTAAAACCGACTAAAATTTAACGCTCCAAAAGTAAAAAAAGATCTGAACTTCTAAAATTTTAAATACAAGCTTGGCAATGATAATTATCAACAACACGTTCGTAGCCAACAGCGCTTTCTGCTAGACAAAGCTGTTCCATAAAATTCTTTGCCATTCTTCTGAAAGTCTCGATGAAAAAAAGTAGAAAGGCAGTAGCATGCTAAAATAAAAAAAGTCGTACTTTCTTGGCGGATAGAAGTGCATTCCAGTGACTTTACGTTAAGCAATAAAACTGTATTGATTTCCAAAACGGACCACATTTTTCCGAGATTCAGTAGATTTGAACCAATGTGCAATGTTGTGGATGTTTAAAAGCATGTATTTAGATGTATAGAGTTAACTATTACCGAAGCATGTGATTACTTGCCTTACTATCCCATCTAAGTATTCACAAAAAGCCGTTTCGAACCGATCATGCACGACTACCAGATCTGGGGTGTAGTTTGTGCCCGATCGACGAGCGTTGAACGCTTCGCGCACAGAGACACTGATTGACATTAGGGTGACGGCGCTCAAGAGTTCAGAAGCACAGCGGAACACATGATCCTGAAACCACAAACACGAAACATATCAAAACCCAATTTGATTAGTGCCAAGCAAATCTTCATCCCCATACGACGAATTCTCGCAAAAACCCAATGGAGTCAGTTAAACTTTTTTTTTCCTAAAATTCGGCTCTACTCTGTGATAATCATGAGATATTTATCCCTTTCTATTAATTCCCCTTTGAGGAATTTACCTTTCATTGTCGAGTTATGAAAACATCTACGTATCTCACCCATCACTATTCAGTTACCGTTGCTTAAACATATTTGGCACACTTTTTTCGCTTGTTGCTGTTCTTATGAAGATGGCAGGGATACCTACTTTGATTCTTCACTTAAAGAAAGAGTAACAATATGAACAGCAAATTCAATTGCTACTGCTACCAAACGTAATTTCGTGCAAAATATGTTGCATCTCGTAATAGTACCCATTATCGACTTTCTGTTAACCTCGGTATTGGATTATGATTTCGCAGCTTTCTCTCTCCGAGGTCGCGAGGTTGTTAAACATCATACGTTTACTTCCATACAATAACATACACATAACGCTTCCTTAATAAGTCGAAAATGCTCTAATAACGTCTCCTAATAACGCATACGTGACAGAGACCTTCGACATTACCGCGCTGCGCACCAACGTATCGAATGACTCCTCAATGCAAGCCATCTTTGAACTTTTTGTTGAACATGAAGGAAAAATAAAAATGCATGGCTTGTCAATCCAGTAGCTTATGGCTCTCTTAAAGGAACACTTAAATTGCTCGATTTTCAGATGGTCCGGGTAATATTTCGCGCAAATAAGGTTGGTAATGGGAGAGCGACTGTCACCAAGTCTTGCCATTGCGTTTATGTCTAAAGTAGAAGACCCCGTTTTCGATCTCCAGGCGCTACTCTCAGGTACGTAGATGATTGTTTTGTTATCTTCTCTACGCACGAGGAGATGGACAAATGCTTTGAATTATTGAACGAGCGGTTAGTGTACATCAAGTTCACCCGGAAGAAACCGAAAGACGACTGACTCCCGTTTCTACACGTTTAAATTAACTTATCAAGTAACGGTTATATGACAAAGTGGTACCGAAAACCAAGTAACAAAAACATTATGGTTCATTCCTTTCTTTCCACCCTTCACACGCAAAGACGGTGCTTGTGAAAAACATGTTTCAAACAGACACATCGGTGCGCACAAGTAGGGAGCTAAATGAAGGAATCGTGCGACTTGGCTCGGGAAATAGCCATCTCCAGTGGCTTCGAAATTGTCACCCCATGAGGTATGTTTCGAGGGAGAGCGACGCTCAAAAATGAACGCTTTGGCCGAAAGAAAGTCTCGCTTATCTTGTCCTTCGTTAGCGATGAAATAAGTGTAGCGATAAAGTTATGCTTAAGAAGGGCAGGGAATCGGTAACGGTAATTGAAATATCACCGAACACTCTTCGTCGTCAGTTAGTTCGTAACCTCCTATATGGCCATCTATATGGAACACAAAATTACGTAATCTGCCCTTGCGGCAGGGACGGTGACTGCATGAGTTCAGGTACGATATAGCTGGTCTCTTGTAGTACTTGCGGAGACGGATACATTGACGAAATGGGCAAACCTTTATGTATCCGCATAGAGAACACCTAGATTGCAAACGAAAAGCAAAACAGGGCACGCCACCAGGGACGCATACGAAACAAAAGCATAGTGGAGACAATTTTGATGTAAAAGCCGCTATCCTCGCACGGGAGCCTAAAACGCCAACGCGCAAACTCCTCGACGCTTTTTAGATAAATGCCAAAAATCCTACACTGAATAACAGGGAAGAATAACCTGAGATCACGCGTGATCTCGCCCCGTACCTTCGTATCGATCGTTGATGTGGGGAGGTGCAGTCGTCAGCCATATGCGACTCTGAGCAGCTATTCTTCCTCGGTGGAAGACAGGGGAAAAAGCGGTGGGTTTTTTCGAAAAGCCGTTGATCTTGTAATTACCGTTCAGATTTTCATCTTTCTGTTTGTGCTGTTGAAGTGTTTGACCTGGTAAGTTGCGTTTTAGTGTACCCTTCCAGACTCTGAAGAAGGCGATTCTACCGAAACGTCAGCTACGGTTGTGTTGTATGTGTGTTATTGTATGGAAGCAAACGTGTGCTGTTTAACAACCTCTAGATTGCTGAGAGAGAATACGAAGAATTTATATGTTCTATTTACTTGAATTGTTGAGTTCTCAAGGCTTGTTTCTGTTCACATCACCAGAATTAGGAAGCAAATTAGAACCATTTGAGATCTACAGAGACATGTTCGAAATGTCAACCCAGAGCTTAGCCAAGGAACCCTGAACGAACTTTCTCCAAAGTTATACCTTTTTGTTTTCTGCCTACTATAATTTCGCGGCAGGGTACTAAGCGAAATACAACCACAACGTTGCTGAGATATTTGCAAAACTCTGGACCGCAGGTGTCTATGGTGGGGAACGAACGCGCTATTATCCTTTCCGGGGAGTAACGCGTTCACCACCACACCATGCGGGTCCTTCGTTTCGCATGTCTCTCAGCTATTTCTATCGATCTTTTTGCCACAGCAATCACCTGTCAGCGGGGTTGATCTGGGGAGCGCAAATCGGCATGGTGTGGTGGTGAACGCGTTACTCCCCGGAAAGGATAATAGCGCGTTCGTTCCCCACCATAGACACCTGCGGTCCAGAGTTTTGCAAATATCTCAGCAACGTTGTGGTTGTATTTCGCTTNAAGCGAAATACAACCACAACGTTGCTGAGATATTTGCAAAACTCTGGACCGCAGGTGTCTATGGTGGGGAACGAACGCGCTATTATCCTTTCCGGGGAGTAACGCGTTCACCACCACACCATGCCGATTTGCGCTCCCCAGATCAACCCCGCTGACAGGTGATTGCTGTGGCAAAAAGATCGATAGAAATAGCTGAGAGACATGCGAAACGAAGGACCCGCATGGTGTGGTGGTGAACGCGTTACTCCCCGGAAAGGACAATAGTGCGTTCGCTCCCCACCATAAACACTTGCGGTCCAGAGTTTTGCAAATATCTCAGCAACGTTGTGGTTGTATTTCGCTTGGTACCCTGCCGGGAAAATTGTAGTAGGCAGAAAATAAAAGGTAAAAACATTGTCATTGAATACTTCGTGTGTTGTTTCGGCTGCTGCTTGAGGATTTCGTGTTATCCATGAATGTCGCAGAATGTTGATCGATCGATCCTCCTTGCAGTCCTAGAAATGAACTGGCTAGAGCATTCCCACGTGGACTGGGGGAGATCATTGGGAGTGAGTCGAACTTGCGCCTCTGCTTCCTGATCAACGGCATCACTAATCACGGTTCTATCCCACCTCCCAAAAAGAGCATAAGGGTGGTGAAAAACAAATACCCTTCACTTTTTCCACCACACTCATTCCCATTGACGGATAATTGCTGACGACACCGTTAGGGTAAGAGACTGGTTGAGAGAATGGCAAAACAAGGGCCTCAGTGGTGCAGTGTGTAACACGAGAACCCAGGAAAGGGTAATCGCGGGTTCAAATCTGGTCTAGTGTCTAAGTTTCGCAAATATTTCAGCATCATTGTGGTTCTATTTCACGTAATACCCTACCATAAAAAAATAAAGGGCAGTAGATAGAAAGTTAAAGATTTCGATTACAATTACCTGTATTCCGTGTTCACTTTTTGCAACCTCGTCAACAATCGTACAGAGATAGCTGTTAGCTAATATGTAAAACGGAAACTCGTTTCGTTGAAAGAATCGAATCACTTCGCGTAAAAGCAGTCGCACGGGCTTGCAATACTCCTCTCGGGCCATTATCATTTCCGAAATTTCCTCACCGAAAATCTGTCACAAAACGATCCATTGGCAGATAATGCGAAGTAGTTAAATAAGCAACACAATATAATAACTGCCTCAAAGGTCCCCATTAAAAATCACAAAAAAAAAGCATCTCCTATCAAAAAAGGAATGGTATCTCACTTCTGCTGCCCTTGCTCGATCAAACTGGAACAAATTTGTTAGTATAGAGACATTGTGAGGATGTCTAGAAAAACATGTTTTAGTTTTACAGACGCAAAGCAGCACTGCCTTAGTCTTGACGAACCTCGACATAACGTGACCAAATTCATTTTCCAGCAACAGTCGAATAGCAGTTCGCATATTGCAGTCGTCTTGGCGAACCAGCATTTCACGTAACGACACAGTAAAAACTGACGTAACCTAAGAGCTAACAATGGCGGACATTCAACACCAAAGTCCACATCAAACTGATAAAACGCAATGTAAGATGGCCAAAGGAGTAACGCCGTATAAATTTTAAACTAGCGCGACCTCTAGTTACCCTAGTAACCTATGAGTGCTAAAAATATTACGCTTCCAATTCTAATCATTTGAAAGATTATACTACTCATTAGACAGTACTTCCCGTTAAAAAAACCATCGCATCTAGAAGAATAATTATGCGTCGATAAGACACTGAGTCAAATTAACACTATGCAATTGTAAAAAGAACTTACGTTCTTGTTCTTCAACATCCTCATTTGGAGCAATCGAGCTAGGATTGACCTCTCCTGAGAAGAATCAGAAGCGTTCCCATAATTCAGTGCGACAATTAGTAGCATTTGCATGGCTAGTCGTTGAAGCTAATGAAAAATTAAGTTTTGTTTATAGACACTCCGAAGTACACCACGAAAAAAGTATTAAAGCCAAAAAAGAAGACGACACTAGAATGGTAACTGTTGGCAGTGACAACGAAAGCTTAGTGAACACTGCGAATGAACTAATGAGCACATTAAAGTAATTTCAAAAAAAATCCACTTAATCAGTGGCATTGAAATATTCCATGAGCAAACGGTAACGTGGTATGGTCAGGAAAAAGTTGACAATAGAAGGTGATGTGGAATTCTTACCTTGACATGCTGTAACCATCCGTCAATTCGCTTAACGACGTTGAATCTTACATCTGGGAGCGCAAGCAGAGGAGCTACAACACGAAGAAAATGAACAGGTGTCGTGTCAGCTCGCAGTTCCCACCACGGAGTCAGGGCATTCAATGCAATCGTTGCTATTTCCTCCTTGGCTGCAGTAGACGGATATCGATCAACACAAAGCTAAAATGAATTATATCAATAGCGTAATTTCAACTGTGACGGAGATTTGTCAATCGTTCTTTGCCATTGAATTTACAAGACTATAGCGAAGCCAAGAACTCACATTTAAGCCGTCCGGCATAAAATCTAGATCCAATTCGAGATGACACGCGGCTAACATGTCTTTAGTTGGGTAGATAGTTCCAAATGACTTCATAATTTGGGCAGAAATGGATGATGACGGAGACTGAACAAAGGATGGATATCCTTACACAACCAGCGATTCTGCTTATACCCCGTTTTCACGCTTTTGCACCTCATATGTCGTAAGATAAATCCTTTATCATTTTGATAACAAACCTTTAATCATTAAAAGGCCAGCACATACACTGTTTCATATGTGGCCACGTACCTTGAACACCCAATTCCGCTCTCCTAATGAATCGTGCATGAATGCTGTTACATAATAAGAGTCCCATGTTGCTTGCCCATTAGCCAATGCAACCGTCAGCGCTGACAGCAGCGCTTGTCTTTCAGCATTCATTGGTTTCATACGACACATTAGATTCAGGAGACATTTTTGTAGCGCTACGTGCTAAACACGCATGAAGATCTAATCATCCAGAAAGGAAAAGTAGTAAAGACCTAAATACCTGGATCTTCTCATTGTGTTCTTTTATAGTAACAGCTACAATGGTGAGCAGTTGATATTCAACACAAAATTTGCTTTGATCTGCCCGCTTGTCAATGAATGTCCGCAGTGCGGCAGTGAGGAGCCTAGCCAACTGAAAAAAGTAAATGTCAATAATCCTAGAAGTTGAAGCCAAAACCAGATTCCTCAAGTAGCGGCCACTGATTAACATATTTCTGACTAGCACATATTCTGTGACGAATTTTGCAAAATACTACTCGAATGGAGTAGTATTTAAAGAAAAGTAGCTTCTAGTTTATCCTCTATTTAGAGGAAAATAAGTCGTTGGGTGGAAAACAATAGAAGCTAGGCATAACGTAAACATGAAAAAAACTCTACCAAGAAGGAAACAACGAGCATACTAAGAAGTCTGAAGAATTTGAGAATCCTATAATAAATCCCATAATTAACCACAGTTTTAATCTTAACATTTACAGTAGAAAGCTGGTTTTCCGGGAATCGCTAATCTTTCCATGATTAGGAAAATTAGAAAGGTGATCAGCTTATAGAGGAGGTAATGGCTTATCGACATAGAAGCAAATTCGGTGCTTCAAAACTATTTGTTGGATTTTTAAACCTGTTTACCACTGGAGTTTGAAAAGTAAATGAAAACGAAGTTTAAATTTTTGAGATTCAAACCGAAATCCTGACAGTAAAAACATAAGTAACGCATTTAGGGACCTCATCTGCTCTAATAAAGGAAATACCGCTTGTTGAATTGTCAAGATACGAGTCTCCACTAGAAGTCACAAAAATGCGATGAAATCAGAGAACCTGCGCTCCATGAAATCGGAATTTCATCACGGCAAAACAAAAGAACCGGTACTTATTGGTGAATATCAGCAAATTCAAAAACCTTCTATTTTAATAGATAAAAATTCACTTTCGGTTGAGATATATTGGCTTAACGTTGGGAGCGGCCGTTAAGACAGTATCGCGTTAGTACAAAGCAACTCACATCAGATCCTTCTCAGTGAATAAAGAAGGATTCTCTACAAAAAAAAAGTACGACTCTCCAAGTTGACAGAAAAATTACTTTCAAAATAAAAAATTTATGCAGAGCAGACCACTCTCACCTTATTAAATTTTCCTTGGTCGATTGACTCTTGGATTAATGTGCTATATGTCGAGAAATCAATCGTAGTCATTTCGCAGAACTCTCGCCATGATTCATCCAAAGCTGGCCGACTTCCAATAGCTGAGGATCCCGCTAAACGCGCGTATATAGCTAAGGTCAAAGAAATACCAAACAGTGATTTTATAAAGCTAAACTCAACGGCGAATTTTAATTGAAAAGATAAAGGCTAAAAAAGGACAAAGTTCTCGGCGTTGATCGATCTCTAAGGGATGGGCTATGCAATCGACTTCACTAAGCATCGTTGGAGGTGACTGAATGCATATCTGGCCTTTACAATGCCTCGCAGTGGCCTACCGATGTGTCAAGTTAGTGGTGCTATCCTTGCAGACAAGTCATGCTAATTTGCCCACCCCGGAAGGATAGAAGGCTTGGAGGGCTAGGGGCGCGGGATTCGATCTCATGTGTATTGCAGAGCGCTTCCGACACTCGTCCTTTATTAAAAAGATAAAGCTTGAAGAATTCACAATGAAACATGAACAAAGAATGCTACAAAATCAAATAAAGGATCAACTAACAAGCCACTCCCAAGGATTGAGACGATGATGATGGAAACAGTACCTGAAATTGATGTTCCCTTTTTAGCAAATATGGGGTTAATCTTGCCTTCTTAACATAACGACACAATAGAACATAACCATAAAACGATGATTAAGCCCTGCGGTCCCTTTATACAACCAAAGATTTGAAGCCTCAAAAAAGTCTATCTGATGGGATACATCTATTTGACACCCCCAGTCCATAGTCATTATACAAGATCTCGACAAAAAGAAAAAACTGACATTACCTTCGCAGGCACTTTTAACGGTTTCGTTGCCAAGCTTTTCGGTGCTAACACTCCCGACGGTAAGCTTTTCATTGGTCCTTTCGCCTTTACTTTCGGTTTGAGTGGAATCATCATGAGCCTCTCTAGTAAGCGAACCGAAAAAGAACAGAATTAAGATTGTCAATACGAAAAGATCTAAACAACCAGCACTACAACGCAAAATTAATTGTATAAAGGGAATGAAATTAAATGACGATGAAAGACAGTTGTGAAAAAAGTCTCACAACAAGGTGTATGCTGGATCGCCTCTAAGATTGGAGGATTTCCAACTGGTATTATGTCTTTAGAAACTCACCAACACTCAGGAGTTGAAGGATATTCCTCTACCTATTTATTGCGATCCGACTTTCAGATATTGTGCTGATCTCAGCACCAGTTTCATTCGGATCGTCGTCTCACAGACGTCATCCAGAAAATTTTCGGACTTTCTGGTGCGCCTACTCGGTCACCACTCCGTTTGAGCACTTTCACTCCATGAATACGGAGCGATTTGATCCATACTGGAAATTTTCCACAACTACACTGGAGCATCCCCATATCCTCAACGCAAACAATCGTAGGCCTTTGTGGACCATGAAGAATCTTTCTCCAGAGAAGTCTATTAAAAGTATACTGACCCTGGGAAGAACACAGGCTTGGTGGACACTGGGCTCAGTCGGCCTATCCAAGAATAATGCGCGCATTACGAAATGGCATCTCTGACCACCTTCGTCAATCAGTGGGAAAAATAAACCACCGAGATTAACTAAAGGCCGGCGTTCAAAATTACCACTTTGTTACAGACTAGCTGATGTAACAGCGGTTTCTGAACGATGGATTATCTTCACGAGAAACGAACCACCAGTAGGTTGATAGTTTGTTCTTGTGAGGACAATACTGCATAAAAAGGCACTGCCGAGTGAGGCGACTTCTTCCGAGAAGTGATCTATTGGATTCGACCCGATGGCACGGCGAAGACCTCCGTCGGAAGAACGAACAACAGTGGAAAATCGACTCGGACCGCACCGGCTCCGAATTAGGCAACACGCCGAAACATTAGCTGAATAAAATCTAATAACAACCTTGTATAGTAGCTTATAAACGAATGAATACACACTGATTGTTCATAATGAGTTTAAGCGAAAGTCAGTTTTAAAAACATGTGGTCTGGACTTAAGGTGCTCCTTAAAGTAGAAATCACAAGATTGGTTGGAATTAAGTGAGAAAACCTTTAAATCGTATCCTACAGGACATAACATGGTTTTCTTTCTAATGTAATTAACAGATGAGAGTAAGGATTCTCTATGCAAACAAGGGTCCATGAGAGAAAAAAGAAGAAAAAAGACCGAAAGACCATGGTCCTTAGAATATATAAGGTACGACACAAAATTTAATTGCTAACAAAAACAAGAATGTTAAGAATTCATTAAGAAAAGGTTAAAAATAATATTTTCATGACCTCCTTCACATCTGTGACCAGAACCAGTTCACTTTGATCGAGTTCATGATCTCAGTTGCCAGACTCTGTTAGTTACCACTACGTCATCTAACGTGTACATCATAGCAACACATTTATTCCAATAACAGTGGAAAATAATCTGAAAGCATTAAAAGAAGAAAATCGCGCTAAATGAATCCGAAATTATAAAACGAGACTTAACTTCAAAAATTTAGCAACATTTCCGTAGTTGCGGACTCTGAAGATTACAGTTTAGAATGCGCACGTCTACGCGTATTTCCCTATGACATGTATTTAAAATGTAGCATAACCCATGTGTAGGGTAGTTTTTGAGCCACATTTGATGGTACAAACCTCTGCCTGAAGATAGTAATTCCTGTGCTGAAGGTGAGGTCATGAAATATTGAAGAACATGACGGCATCTGAAAACGCCGCTGTTAAGAACTTTGTTCTGTTTCTTCGCAGAATAGTATTAAAAGGCCTTCTCAACAACACTGAAAGCATGCTCATAACACTAAAAGAAGCCAAAATTTATGAGGTATATCATGAAATTAGTGGTGCGTGTAGCGTAGTGGTCGGAGGAGCTCGGCAGTACACTTGAAATCGATCCCCTCCCCTTTGGCCCACTAAGCCTTCCATCCCTCCGGGGTTGGCAAATTGGTGCCAGACTTCTCTGAGAGGATAGCAACACTGGCTCAATACATCGGTAGGCCACGGCGGCGCATTATAAAGGCCTATGCATTCAATCACCTCCAAACGATGCTTAATCAAATCGAATGCATGGCGCATCCCTCAGGGATTGATCAGCGCCGACAGTTTTATCCTTTTACCTTTTTATCATGAATTACCATAATGAAATATGAGTTTTCAGCAAAAGGAAACTTGTCCCAGTAATGGGTTCTTTTTTTTTCCTTTTCAAAAATCCTCTGTTGCGGTGTTAAGTTTAACAAACTCACTTGACTGTACCTATTTCAGGTCAAAAACGAAATACATTGATTGAAAGAGTTTTCCACACGTTGCTGGAATTCGAATGGGATTTTAAAATCTCGTTTAAATGAAGATCTGTAATCGTAATCTCGTGGAAGACTCAGTGGCATACTCACAGAAAAGAGCGAGTGTGTGAAGAAGCTGTTTTATTTCCAATGCAATTGAAATCTTGGTATCGTCGCCTTTCTTGGAGGTTATGGGGGTCTTTCGCTGACTAGATTGCAGTCAATTTCACCTTCCTAGGGTTTGAAAAAGGCGAACCTTTCGACGTTTTACCGTCTCATCATGACCGGTAGGCGCTGCCGGGTGTCGGGCTGCGATGTACAGCGAGGTTCATCCCCCCAGCAGGGCTTCCTAGGCTGAAAAGGAGTCCAACGCTTTCATTGGGAAGCACAACCAAGAGTGAACCAATACCAATGCCAGGAATCACCACCTTGCTCGCACCGAACTTGTCGCACAGTGGCAAAGCTAACTCTGATCTACAATGCCAGCGACTACCGCAGATGGTGACGACCCGAGGAAGGAAGGCTTCGGCTGGGCTGACCTGAAGGAGTCCAAGGTAGCACAATGGCTGAACCAGCAAATTTTAATTGTACTTGGGCCGGCACAATCAGTGAAGGTGGGTATCAAACTATCTAGATTAGAAGAAGACGAAATCCGCCGAAATGTCGCCAACTATTAACAAATAGTATAATGACATCCCCGTGTTTGCTCATATAGAGAACAGTGAACTTGCTAAAGCTTAGTCGATTGATGACAGGTAAAACTCTGCCCACTTTAAGATTCCTGCGCAACCTCACCGTTTCTGAGCCACTGGGTCACATTTACACTGGCTGGACAATGGTAATGCAATCCAGATACTTACTTGCTTAGATGCTTGCACGTTTTACCTTTACGAATCGTATTAATTCCATCATGGCTTCCACTGCACTGGTAATTTTCTGACGAAAATTTTCCTTGAATTTCGGCAACCTACATGCCAGATGTAACCTCATGCAGTTGCCAACCTTTGGGGAACGCTGTACCACCCTTTGATCAAGTTTCTTTTATTCCCAAGAAAGCGACGATTCACATGGATCTGATTTAAGTTCTTTCTACTTCTGTTCAGCAAACACGAGGTGCTATTTTATTTCTTTATTTACGCACAAGCTGACGTTTCGGCGGATTTCACCTTCCTCAGAGCCTGGAAGGGTAAGTTGACAGCAATCCACTCGGCCAAACACCTCCATAACCAAACAGAGAAAGTGCTGAACCAAGATTTCAATCACATTCAGCATAGCTCTGCACACTCACCGCTTTCTATGAGTCTTCCATTGAGTATATCGCGTGAAGACCGACCGCACAGAATTCACATGGAAGCGTAATGTGCCTCTCCCATCAGAATAACAGGTTTATACACTGTCCAATATCACGAGTGATAACGAGGCATTCCTCCCTGCGGTTCATTTTCGGATTCTTGGAATTTATCCAGAATGCCTCTAGAGTTTTGCGCGCTTGTGTTCTCGATTCTTGCGCGAGGATCGTAACCCTTACTTCAAAATCTTCTCCGTTATGTTTCTGCGTGCTATGCGTACCTAGTGGAGTACTTAGCTTACGTTTGCCGGCTAGGTGTTCTTTTATACGTACGCAGAGTGGTCTACCCGTTTCGCCAACGTATTCGTCCCCGCACGCTTTACAAGAGATCAGATAGACTGTACCCGAACTCATGCAGTCACCGTCTCTACCATTGGGGCAAATTATGCAATTCTGCGTTGCACATAGACGGTCGTATAGGCGGTTACGAACTAGCTGGCGCCTTAGATTAATCGGTGGTATTTCGATTATCGTTACCGAATTCTCTAGACCGGCCCTTCTTAAGCAGCGTTTTATAGCTGCACTTACTTCATTTGAAATGAAGGGCAGTATAAACGGGACCTTGTTGTCGCTAGAGTTATCGTTGGGGTACCTGTGGTTTCCTCTACACCCATCTGGAGCTACGGTTTCGTAGCCATTAAAAATGGCTATTTGCCGTGCCAAGTTCCGGGACTCCTCTCTCTGTTGTCTCCTTGTGCACACGCTGGTATAAGTTCGCTGATTTAAGTTCGCTTTTAGGATGCAAATGTTGGGGCCTGTTACAGCTTTGGTGAATCTCACGAAGGATGAACTCCGTTGCGTATGCTTCAGTTCAGCATCTACGAAAACTTCTGAGCACTAATGAGATGGGTACCACAGATGGGGATGATGAGTTATTAGTGCGCATTTATTATTAAACAGAGTTTTCATGTTACATCGCCGTCGAGCGATCGGTCGATTTTTATATCCCTACACCCACATTTATATTCAGTTATGTACCGAATCATTTAATAGGACGACTAATCGGAGGAATCACTGCCGAAGCGAACCAGCCCTCAGATCGATATTGTGAAGACATGAAAACCCCTTGATGGATTACGTTAGGACTCCAAGGAAAAACAAATTTCCCAGCCAACAATGAGCCAGCCTCAATATCATGAACACTGGATACACTCACCTATGACGTTAAGTATTCAAACAGCCGGTGAGGGGCGATTGATTCACGGGCTGTACAGGTAACCAGTGGAGCATGATCGAACCAACACGCCCACGATGAAACGCCGAATAAAATCATCCTACAAAACACAACAGCAAAAAGACCAACATTCACCAATTAAATGACGGAGCTGTGTCAATCGTTGAGAAAGGATCTCGTCACGACATGACAGTTCGTCGACTTTACTGTCCATGCCACTGTTGTCCATTCTTTCGATTCATATGAAACCCTTCCTCTTCACCTTCAGATCTTTCGTCTTCATCCCATGTATCGTGAGAAAATCAGTTCCATGAATCGCTACTCATCGATCCATACAACTGATGAGGAAGTAGCTTGCAGCAGTACATCTTTGAATAAATTTCGCGTCAAGTTTCAGATTAGGAAAAACAAATTTCAAGTGAGTACAGAGTCGAGAAATTTGAAATACAAGACAGATGAGAATGGAGACCGCCTTGCTGGGCTGTTGTTCACAGTACGCCTCTTCCGCAGAAATCCATAGTTGTAGAAGAAAGGACCACGGATCTCCTTCACAGAGGGATCTCATGCCGGTTAGTCGCGAGGCAACGTGTCGCGTCCACGGTGGCGCAAATGTGGCTAAACGTGGGCGAAAGCGATCTTATGCTTTACTGAGAAGTGGGTAGAAGCGAGGTATAGACTCCCCGTTTCCGCTACGCCGATTTGGCAGACGCCTTTTGTGTTGTCCACTTGTCCTTATGTTCATTCAAACGAGGAATGACCCAAATCAGTATTGTTAACCAGGCTGAATTAGTGCTAGTCGACTTTGATAATGCTTATGAAAAGATCGGTATTGGACCAAATCTTACAAAAACGGTGTTGATGAGGTACGTTTTGATTCCGCATGCCCCACTTACGCTCAGCGGAACGAATGTCTCCGAATGCTCCAGCTGCATCTCTCTCTCTCGTAAACCTGGTCGATAGCTAAGCAGAATGAAAGATCAATCAGTCAGCGCTATGGGACGCGCAGGTGAAAGGACCATGCTAGCAACATCCCGTGTTACTGTCACACAAGTGAGAGAGAGGATCTGAAGCTCCCACCTACCTCGACGGAAAAAATCAAAGACATTTTCTACACTCCAAATTTTGGAAAATAAGATGCGTAGAGAATATGAACGGCAACATATGAACAAGAGCAGTTAGCGACTGGATTCTTCGACTTCCCACAGGAAGATCAGCGACCCGATGGTCAGAGTTCTTCACGGAGACCCAGGAAGGAAGATATGATGTTCAACGAGTCCTTAGAACATGCAGAACCGACTGGACTACTCTTTTACGCGACAAGGAAAAATGAGAGCTATACTGGCGCTTGCTCGAGTCACTTCACGATCAATATGGGACGACAGGCAGTACAGGTGATACATGTGGACAATTTACCTATCCTTCAACTTTCTAACAGATGACTTCCACGTGGATGCGGTCAGTGCAACGTCCTAAGGCATCAGTTTCGAAGATTTTCACCATGTTTTTTTATCCGAAAAACACTGTTTACCAATGTTATTGATTCACAGTAGTTCTTTTGTATGCATTTTGTCCATGTTATATAAAATTGCATGAAACCCACTGTAGTCCTTTAGTTGTGTTTTCAGTAGTTCTTTGACTTCACATTCGAACATAGAGAGATAAAGGAAATGATGTGAAACAGGGATGTCTTTGTGGACGAGCTCGTCCTTTGTTGATTGGTCTCTTTCTTGTCGAGCCAGCATATCTCTGTTGACGTTTTTTTTCCTTTGGAAATTCGGTTAAGAATAAACCTATGCCATTGCACGGACCGATGGTATGCAGATATCTTCTACTCCAAAGCACTGGAAAGAACGGAGTAACAAAGCCTAAAAACCCTAACCAACCCGCTCTTCCCTGCTTGTACAGATCAGTTAGATCAGTTAGACGACAATGGTCTCAACTAAGAAGTAGTCAAATTTTTGCACTAGATGCCAGTTGCTCTGAAGTAACTTTTCGCATGATCGAAGGTATACCTCTGCATAACGAGACACAATTATTTCTGGTATACGATCACGACTTTGAAGTTTTTTTAATCAAATAAGGTCAAGCATGCATTCGTCAGGCTTTACTTAATATTACCCAAAGTCCCCTATTCTACCTCAAAAAAGGCTTGGTACGCCTGGAGGTGGAGTCGAACCCATGTGTATTGCGGGGTACCTCTAACCACTGCGCTACACACACCCATGACAAAGAAATAGTTCTATTTATTATCATTTCTTCTTCATGAGAGATGATTTTACAAAACACACGAGAAGTTTACTTAAATTTTTAAATTCATGACCACCAAATTTATATATGAAAATAATCAATAAAAATAACTATTTAGGCGAGTGATCTGTCCAAGTTCCTGCCCTCTAGCCATCTCGGTGCTTCAACCTGTGTGAAGGAATAAACCTGAAATAGATTTCATCGACAAAATCATTTCATGGAACAACCAATGACACCGTTGCTTTTATCGCTGCGCTTATTCCTTTCTCGTTCTTGGCTTATGGCACTCGAAAAATTCATGACACATACGAAATAAAATTGCGGGTAGTTTCTATTTCTTTTCTTTCTCTTGCTCTATTAGCTTCACTACGGCTTTTCTCAACTTTACTTGTTATTTTGAGTTCGTAAATAAATAATCCTCCCAACGGTTTACCTCTTCATCGTGGCTAGGAGGTGTTGCTGGGTGTTGGGCTGCGATGTACGGCGGAGGGTTTCATCCTCCTGGGAGGGTCTCCCGAGCTGAGAAAGAGTCTGGCGTTTCCATCAGGAAGCCTAGCTAAGAGTGCACATGTTAGTCGCATGGTGGCAAGTCTCTCTCTGATCCACAAGGACTGCGAGTGCCTGTCGTAGTGACGACCCGGGGCAGACTTTGGCCAGGCTGTCCTCGGGATTCCAGGGAACCACAATGGCTTAACCAGCAAATATCCGAAGAGTGGTGACTGTACTGGAGCCCGTTCAACTAATGTGGACGGGTCGTTCAAGTATCAAGTAAATAAATAATACTTTTGCATACGTTGACAAATTGTAAAGTTCGAGTTAGTGTGGGTTATTGTCTTCATACGATAAAGAAGTTTAAAGGCTGGGTTGAACGCTATTTCATTGCATTTCTTATATATCAATTGTTATTTTTTTCCTAGTATTACTAATATTTAAGAAGGCGTGTAGCGCCGTGGTCGGAGGTGCCTTGCAATAGATTTGGGATTGGTCCTGCACTCCAGGGTAGCCAAGCCAAGTTCAACATTATCTGAGCGTCACACCTAAGGACGATTAGCTTAAAATGCAAATCAGTTAGCCGGTATCAACACGAAATGAATGATATGTTTATGCCTGGTTCACAGGTTAACGATGATTATACCTTGAAGCGGCTTTGTAGCATAATGGACTGATTCCACCTTCCATCGTCGCAATTACGCGAATGCTTCGAGAATATTTAGCCAAGTATTATCTGATTTTCCCCAATATTTGCCACATTTTTATGGCAGAATGCTATTTCTGGAAACCGATTTGCAATGGTGACTAGAAGTTTCGTCCCTCAGTAGACTCTCTCAAGCTGTGAAGGAGTTCTACATCCCCACCTATAAGCCTAGACTAGAGTATAAACCAACATCTTGAATCACAACTACAGTCGTAAGGCGGCAAGGTTTTGACGTCTAGGGGAGATCATGGTGTTACGATTTCGAAACATTGCGTCAAGAAATTCTTCACCTGTATCACCCGTCGCTACATTGATCGCTGAGTGACTGGTGTAGGCGCAAGTAAATCTTCCATTCCTCCTTGTCGCGTGCAAAAGTAGCTCAGCGGGTTCTGCTCACTCTAGAAACTCTTTGACCATTATGCCTTTCTTTTAGGCTTTTCGTGAAGAACTCCGGCCATTGGGTTAGTGCTCTTCCTGCAGTAGGTTTGAAATCCCGAGGAACCCAGTCACCAATAGCCCTTCGCCATCGGTTGCCATTCATACGCACTACGTGCCCGACCCACCTTATCTTCGACTGTTTGTGGTGCAGAATGGCATCTCTGATTTTTGATCCTTGACGCAGGTCAGAGCTTCGGATCCCTTCTCTTATTTGTGTGACATGGGATACTTCTTGAGTGATCTTTCATCAACCATACGTAGCGACCAGGTTTTTGACGCATTCGTTAATGCAGGAAGGAGGCGTAACTGGAGCATTCGAAGATATTCGTTCCTTTGGACGTGAATGAGAGATGCAAAACCAATCCGTTCTTCATGAACATCGTTTCTGTGAGATTTAGTCGAGGCCCAATCTTTCCACAGGCTTTATCAAAGTCATCAAGCATACGTTCCGCTCGGCTAGTATTTGCTGTTATAAGGACGACGTCATCAGAAAAGCGAATATGGTGTAACTGCCGACCATCGATTTTCACTCCCATATTATCCTATTCTAATGTTCGGATAACGTTCTAGAGGACGGTGGTAAATAATTTTGGCGAGATGGTATCGCCTTGCCCAGCTCCTCTTTTGACGTCAATGTTAAAATCGTTGTAGAATGATGATAGCTTGGTCGTGAAAATTTTGTACAACTCACGAAGGATCTTTATTTAGTGAGTAGGGACTCCTTGACTACCAAGGGCTTCCAAAACTGCTTATATCTCAGCTGAATTAAAGGCCTTCTGTAAATCGATGAAGGTGATACAGGGCGGTCTTTTGTACTCTTGCGATACTTCAGTGAGCCTTATTACTGTGTGGAAGTGGTCCATCGTACTAAATCCTTTTCGAAACCCTGTTTGCTCACAAGGCTGTCCTTCGTCTAGAGTTCTGTCAATCCTTTTTAAAATGACTCGAGTGAAAAGCTTGTAGACGACAGACAGTAAGCAGATTGGGCGATAGTTGCCGATATCGTGTAGGTCACCCTTCTTGAAAAATAACACGGTCCTGCTAGTCTTCCACTGAGTAGGAGCCTTGCATTCAGAGAGGTAAAGTGTGAAGAGCCGAGCCAGTGTGTTTACGAGGACTGGCTGAAGGTTCTTCAGGTGTTCTGGTCTTATCCTGTCCGGACCTGGTGCTGTTCGATTTTTCACCGACGAGATGGCATGTCCGATTTCGGAAGGGAGAACCGGTGGTACAACATATCCATCCTCCATTATTTCATATGACGGAAGGTGGACGTGGCTATTAAAGAGATCTGAGTAGTGTGCGTGAATGATTTTTTCCATTGCCTTTCTGGACGCTGTTACTGTTCCGACTAGGCCTTGGAGTGCAATCACTTTGGTCATGTAATTGGCGAAGCTTGGGTTTTCGAATGCTTTTCCCGGCCTTTGCAGCTTCGATCATAAATGCTGCTCTTCTCTCTTTAAGATAGTCTTTTATTGCCTATCTGGATTGTTTTGTAAGTTCGGAGGTGATTTGGCGGTTTTCTGTAGCTTGAATGAGTATATGCTGGCGTATCAGCTCGAGTGTTTGTGGAGACAGACGTCTCTTGGTGATTTTCTTCGTATTGTTGCTGAGCAAACGCGAGGTGTTACTATTCTTTGTTCACGACTAAGCTGACGTTTCGGCGGATTTCGCCTTCTTCAGAGCCTGAAAAGGTCAAGTTGATAGCAACTCACTCGGCCAGACGCCTCCATAACCAAACAAAGAAACTCTAAACCAAGATTTCAATCACTTTGAACACAGCTTTGCACACTCACCGCTTTCTATGAGGTTTCCACTAAGTATGTCACGTAGAGACCAACCGCACAGAAATCACGTGGAAGTATAATGTGCCCCTCACATCAGAAAAGCAGTTTTATATACTGCCTTATATCACGCGTGATAATGAGGCATTCTTCCCTGCGGTTCATTTTCGGATTTCTGGAATTAATCCAGAGTGCCTCGAGAGTTTTTCGCGCCTGTGTTCTTGATTCGCGTGCGAGGATCGTGACACATACTTCGAAGTCGTCCCCGTTATGTGGGTCCTATGCGTGCCTAGCGGGGTATTTGGTCTATTTTTGCCGGCTAGGTGTTCTTTCATGCGGACACAGAGGGGTCTACCCGTTTCGCCAATGTATTC